>JAHIAM010007180.1:0-110004 GCA_021605205.1 Aegilops longissima
GCGCTCGGCGTCTGCCGACCCTTCGCTAACGCCACGGCCCGGGCTCTTGACATTCATTGGTGTTGTGAGTGTGGAGGTCGTGGTACCGCGATACCGGCTGCCCTTGGAGGATTCGGGCTGATCTGCGCCTCGCTTGGTGTGCGGTTCGGCTGCGAGCACGGCAGCCTGCGCTTCACGTCCTCGGCCTTGGACTTCTTCTCTTGGGATCGCGGCGGGCAGCTCGAGGAGGGCGCCCTCCTCAGCCACTGGCGCGCAGTCGCCAAGTTGAACAGCTCGAGGAGGTGCACAGATCTTCATGCATCGCCGGCTCCTCCTTCATCTTGGCGTCGCGCCGCGCCATCGGAGAAAGCGAGAGATGATGGCCTCCTCCGTTACCACAGGGATCTTGAGGCGTGCGTTGTTGAAGCGCTGGATGTACTTTTGTAGGGTTTCCCCTGGCTGCTGCTTGATCTGGCGCATGTCGCTCACGGCGGGTGGCCGGTCGCGAGTATCCTCGAAGTTGGCGATGAAGCGGGTGCGCATCTCGGCCCGAGAAGAGATCGTGCACAGGGCCAATTCGAGAGCAGTGCGGGCTCCGTCCTTGGCGCCATGGGAAACCAGTTTGCCATGACCTTTTCATCTCCGTTGGCAGCCTCGATGCCCAGCTCGTGAAGGCTGGAGGAACTCCGTGGGGTCTGTCGTGCCCGTAGCGTGGAGGCGAGTGCGGCTTGAACTTGGCGGGCCCTTGACGGCTGCGCCAGCTCGGTGGTGAAAGCGCGGCAGCCAGCCGTGGCAGCAGGGGGGCCTTGGGCGGCGAAGGCTTGGTCTTGCTGGCCTCCTGCGCGCCCTTGGTGAAGCGCGAGGGTCTTGGCGAGCTGGGGCGGGGAGCTTCGGGCAGCTTCTTGCGGCGAGAACTTCTTGGCAGCTCTGCTCTTGCAGCGCGGCGCTGGCGAGCAGGTTCGCCAGAACCCCAGCGCCTGAAAACCAAGGCGCCCGTCTTGAAGAGGCGGTTGGCGCCCGGGAGCTTCATCGCCAGCAGCGAGTGCGGTGCAGCGAGGCGGACCGTCTTGGTCGCCTCCGCTTGCGAACGGCTCGGGCGGCAGCGGTCGAGCCATTCTTCGTGAAGCGTCGTCGGCAAGCGGTAGCGCCGCCTGGCTTCGTTAGCGCGATAAATTACGCTTCGAGCCTCCATGGCGCGCTTGAAGCGGCGCAAGAACCAGCGAGGGTGGCGAAAGCGTGGCGGTGCGGCCGTCCGCCTCATGGGCAGCGTCTTTGGGGCGGCGCTTGCTGCTCGTTCCCGCCGGGCGGTGGCGGCGTTAACAGCGGTGACGAGGAACGGCGAGGCGCCGCCGGCGAAACCATCGCAGGCCACATGGGGCGAGGGCGGCTCGGCGCTCAGCCGAACCCGGCAGCGTCGAACATGGTTCGCTGCGTGGTCGTGGAAGAACGAGGCGACGAAAAGGTAGATTCGGCGCACCTATCGTGGGCACGCCAAATGTCGGATTCGGGTTCCAGCAGACCCTTAAGTTCGAACTACAGGGAGTGTGCGGAGATCCAACCCTCCACCGTCTCATACCTCACCGGTCGCGAGGGACCTAAACTACTAACAAGAACAGCACAAGAGGCGCAAGATTTATCTTTGGTTCGAGGCCACCATCATGGTGTAATACCCTACTCCGTGTGTGGTGTGTGGATTGCCTCTTGGGCTGATGAGGAGCGATCTGAGGGAAGAACAGCCTCATGATGCATTCTTGGTGGAAGCGATGAACTGCTAAGTGGGGTCCCGTCGCTCTAGCTTGAGGCTCGGTCTCTCTCTCTCTCTCTCTCTCTCTCTCTCTCTCTCTCTCTCTCTCTGGTGCTTCCCTCTATCCCATCGTCCCCCCTTTACTATGGTGGCTAGCTCTACTTATATAGCGAAGGCCTGGGCCTCTTCCCAAATATTGGCCGGGGGGCGCCAACAATTGACCATTTGAAGGGGACAGCGGGTACACTTATCTGACTAAAGTTGGTCCTCACACCAAAGGCTCTGGTGATGGCCTTTGCTTAGGCTCCACGATGGCGCATTCCAGCCGTTGGGGCTGGTCTTGGTCTCGTTGCACCGAAGCAGGTGCCTTTGCTTGATGCTCTTGCTCGCTTGCTCCCTTGCACCAAAGAGGAAGGGGGCCAGCTGCTTGGTGGCATCCTGGTAAATCATGGCTTGCGTCATGGGCACCTCGAGGTACCTGCCTTGAACTCTCCGCCTCCTCGTGAGCCGGCTGAAGAGGCCGGCGCTGAGAAGCTCTTGGTCGTCCGCCCAGCAATCATGGCCCCTCGCGAGGTCTTGAGCTTGTGTAGATGAAGATGGGCTGTCTGGGCCTCCTTGAGCCACGCCGCCAGGGCCTTGGCGAGCAAGTCACAGGGACCCCTGTTCCCGGGCGCCGGCAGTTGGAGCTGCCACACGTGCACATGGGCACCAATCAAGAGGTGGCGACATCGCCAAGCGAGCCTCCGGAGGTTACCCCGAGTCGAGGCGTCTTTGAGGAGCGACTCTTCAAGCCCTCAACCTTTGCGCCCGTTATCAAGCACAGCCACAGCCTGGTGGAGCTCCTCGACCACCGCCTCGGGGCCCACACTGTGGCCCGACCTCGAGAACACGCCTGCTCCCTAATGATGGAACCTCAAGAGGGTGCTGGATCACGGGCTCAAGAGTTACTTAGCATGGAACTTTGCGGAGAAGGAGGAGGAGGCGAGGCGTGTGGCCGCTTGACAAGCCACGGCATATAGCATCATGGATGGAGAGCTCTCACTGGAAGCGACCGAATGGCGTATCCTGCTATTGCATCACCGAGGAGCAGGGAAGGAAGCTGGCAGCGGATATCGTGGTGGAGATTGTGGGCACCATTAAGTTCGTCACGGGCCCTTGTCGGCCAGGCGTTCCGCAGCGGTTTCTATTGATTACTGCGCTCAATGACCTTTGTTGAACTTCGTGAAGGCTTGCGAGGCTTGCCAATTCCATGCCAAGCAGATCCACCAGCCAGCGGGAGGTGCAAACCATCCCCCTCACTTGGCCATTCGCAGTGCAGGGGCTGGACATCCTGGGCCCTTTTCCTCGAGGCGCCAGGGGCTATCGCTACCTCTATGTCGCCGTGGACAAATTCACCAAGTGGTAGAAAGTCGAGGCCGTCCGCTTTCATCGCTGGTTTTGCGTCAAGTTCATCAAGGGCATCGTGAGCGGTTAGATGCCGAACCGCATCATCACCGAAAATGGTTCGCGATTCACAAGTAACCTTTTAAAACGTCTTGCGCTATCCTTGGGGCCTTGAGATATGCTACGCTTGATGGCGCCCGCGGCAATGGAGCGAGCCGGCGGGCCAGCGAAGGTCTGAGAGGCCTCAAGACCGGGGCGTTCAAGAAGCTGAGCTGGCGAGAAGGCTGGTATGACGAGCTTCCGTCCGTGTTGTGGTCCATCCGCACAACCCAAACCAAATATTGGAGACCCCTTCTTCCTGGTCTACGGGCGGCGGTCCTCCCTCACGAGGTTAGCGTCGATCCATGAGTCTGGCGTTCGATGAAAGCTGCTGGGGCGCCATGCGAGGGCGGCCCTCGTCTTTGGGGAAGGCGCCGTCGAAGAACTTCTGTTCGGCGGCAAAAGGTACCAGCGAGCACTCCGGCGATACCCTTTGCCGCAACATCCGCCCAGAACTCTCGAGGTAGGGGACCTCGTGCTCGGCGAGTCCTCTCGAGGAGGGACTGCATAAGCTCTCTCCCATGTGGGAGGGCCCGTTCAAGGTTGTTCATGTTTCGGGGCCCGGCTCCGTGCGCTTGGAGACTCAAGAGGAGTACCTATCTGAGCAGCGTGGAACATCCGGCGGCTCAGGAGGTTTTACCCTAAAAAGGCCGGTGCTTGTGAAGAAAGCGAATGCTGTGAAGCTCATTCTTTTGGAAAAGGCCGGTGCACGTGAAGAGGCGAATGCTGTGAAGCTCATTCTTTTGGGAAAGGCCGGTGCAGTGAAGAAGGCGAATGCTGTGAAGCTCATTCTTTTGGAAAAGGCCGGTGCACTGTGAAGAAGGCGAATGCTGTGAAGCTCATCCTTTTGGAAAGGCCGGTGCAGTGAAGAAGGCGAATGCCTGAAGCTCATCTTTTTCGAGAAAGGCCGAGCACTGTGAAGAAAGCGACGTTACGCTGTGAAGCTGTCGCGTTACAGAAAGGGCCGGAGCCCGTGAAGAGGGATAGCGCCCGTGAAGCTTGCTTCCCGGAAGAAAGGCCGAGCTTGTGAAGAAAGGCGAAGCGCCTATGAAAGCTGTCGCGTTACGGAAAGGGCCGGAGCCCGTGAAGAGGGCCAACGCCGTGAACCTTGCTTCCCGGAAGAAAGGCCGGAGCTGTGAAGAGGGCCAGCTTTTGTGAAGCTTCGCCGCTCGTGACACTCTCACGTAATAATGAGTTGGGGTTGTACCGCCCGCAGTCTCGAGAGTGCGGCCTCGAGGCCCAGGGCTCCCTCCCGCATGATGGCAGCACTTAGCTCATATTTGGTGAGAAGGCGTCGAAGACTAGACTAGGTGCAGACTGGCGGCTTTCATTTGCTTTCTGCAGTTGACTAGTTATTCCCATTTGGAGTTTTTATCGAAACTATCGCCATCTTTTGGTCCGTGGTTCTTGATCTTTTTAGCTCTCTGCCTCGATTTCTCTTGCGTGGGGACTCGAGGCGAAGCCTCGGGAGCCCTCGCGGCGTTCCTACTATCGCTCAAGTTTTCACGGCCTGGTCCACAGCTGGAGCACCCCTCGACCATGCCTCACGGGCAACTGCTTGAACACGGGGCCGGATCGGTCGCCCCGCGGCCACGGCTGGAGTTCACTTGCGAATGGGCGTACTGTGAGAAAGAACGATGTCGAGGATAACAAAAGCAGTACAATAATTGGCGGTGTTAACCTAGCGCCCCACGGGCCACACATTGTTGTCTTTTGCGCGGGAAAAAGAAAGGAAAAGGACAAGCAGGTGAAGCACGCCCCGTGCCGGCCCTCTTGGAAGGCTCGAGCCGTCTCCGGAGCTCAGGCGGACTCCCTCTCGCGCTTCACCAGGGCGCGGTGGCGGCGGACCCGCTGCCACCCCCAAGCAGGAGCGGCGGCGTGGGGGCTGGCGAGGACCTTCTTTGGAAGAATCACCACCGAAGAAGAGCTGGTGAAGCTTGAGGAGTCACAGGCATCGCCCGGCCGCCCAGCGCTGCCCTCTCCATCCACGTCGGGGCTGAGTCCTCGGCCGTGGTCGTCGTCTTCAGGCAGCACCCCATGCGGCGACCGTCTTCCCGAACACCCTCACGTAGAGGGTGGCGTCGCCGTCGTGCTTGAAGTGCAGGGAGCTTTGGCGAAGACCACGCTGCAGAGAAGCGTCTGCCGGCCGTGGGTCGGGAACAGGTTCCTGTGCGAGACCTCGGAGAAGCCCACGAAGCCGGCTGCAGCGTATCCCGCTGGGCAGAGAGGCCACCAGGCGCCAGTTGGGAGCTCACCCGGGAGAAGCGGGAGCTGAAGCCGGACGCCGGACGGCTCCTCCGCCCACCATGAACTCCGGCAGCGCTTGGCAGCATGGGCGCGGCCTCGGGGGCCAGCGGCGGGGCACGCCCTCCGACCATGGCCAGCCGCTCGTCGCCCGCGCAGAGCCTCCTCCACGACCGAGGGGACCGCCGTGGAGGCCACTGGATGTTGCTAGGCGACCTCGACCACGCTTAGGCGGAGGAGAGGAAGACTCAACTGACGGCCCTTCCCTTCTCTGCGGCGAGAACTTCCTTGGTGGAGCCATGGAAGAAGGAGAGACAAGAAAGGATGGGCTGGAAGGGCGCGCGCCGTTCGTGCTTAGCGGCGAAGGCCAACCGCCGGCCTCCACGATCACCGGTAATCATGACCGACTACGCATGCAGGGACTTGTCGAATCCGGGTGGTTACCGAGGCATCGTGGGGAAGCGGTCTTGCTGCGTCAATCAACCGCCACGCGTCGCCCAAGGCCGCGAGGCTGTTAGGGCCCGTGGACGCCGCGACTTGCCCCCGCCTCTGCTCGGCCAAGTTGGGCGTGCCATGGGCCAGGGGCTCTGTCGGCGTGCAGGGCAGGGGTCCCCGAGACTTGCCTGCTGCGGCTGCGGCGTGGCTCGAAGGAGGCCCAGCCACGGCCCATCTTCATCAACGCAAGCTCAAGACCCTCGCGAGGCCAAGCCTCGAGGCGGACGACAAGGAGCTTCCTCGAGCACGGCCTCGTCACGCTAGCTCATGAGGAGGCGGAGATTTCAAGGCAGGGTACCTCGCGAGGTGCCCATGATGCAACCATGGCGACCAAAGGCGCCCGGTCGAGGCGCCCGACCCGCATGATGTCCTCCTTTCCTCTTTGGTGCAAAGGGAGCAAAGCGCGGCGAGAGCATCAAGCAAAGGCATCCGTTTGATTGCAACAAGACCAAGACCAGCCCAGCGGTGGAAGGAGTCATCGTGGAGCCCAGCGGGCATCATCACCGAGCCTTTGGCGGGCCGGGACCAACTTTAGTCGGGATAAGTGTACCCGCTTGTAGCGCCTCGGATTCGATGCGCCAGTTGTCCTTCAGTTATTCGTCGGTGTTGCCATGTCATTTGCTTGCGTGTTGCACTTTGCCATGTCATTATCTGCATTTCATATCATGTCATCATGTGCATCTCATTTTGCATACGTGTTAAGTCTCATGCATCCGAGCATTTTCCCGTTGTCCGTTTTCCAATCCGGCACTCCTATGTCCCCGGCGCCCCTTTTGCCTCTTTTCATGCGGGTGTTAAGCGGTCTCGGAATGGACGAGGTTTGTCAAGCGACCTTGGTATACCACGGTGAACCGCTGTCAAGTTTCGTGCCATTTGGAGGTCGTTTGATACTCAATGGTTAACCGTAACCGTAAAGCCTCTTTTGTGTGCAGCCCAACACCCTTCAAAGTGGCCCAAAACCCACCTAACTCCCTCCATGCTCTCGGTCGTTCGATCACGATCGCGTGGCGAAACCGCACCCATTTGGACTCTCCTAGCTCCCTCTACCTATAAATATGTGTCTCCCTCGAAATTTGGGTCCAACTCTAGTCTTCTTCATCCTCGTGCCGCCGGACACGTCCGCGCCGCCACCGGACATGTCCAGCCGCTTGCGCAGGCGAATCCGACGCCGCCACCTGTCCCCGCACCGCCTCCCAGCCGCCCGCGCCCTTGAAACCCTTGCACAGGGCCCGCAAAGCCATCGGGGCCCGGGTCGGCAGCGCGCCGCCGCCCGCCCGTCGTCTCCGCTGCCGCCCGCCCGCCATCCGCCCGCCGGCGCGCCGCGCCCTCCGCCGCCTCTCCGGTCGCCCTCGGACCCCGCCGCCACCAGCTCGTCGCCCGGTGCCGCCCGGCGAGCACCGCGCGCCGAGCCAGCGGCTCTCCTGCCCGCCGCCTCTCCTCGCGGTCGCGTCGCAGCCCTGCCCAAGCTCGCGGGCTCGCCGCCTCGCCCGCGCCCGTGCCGCGCCCGGCTCCGCGCCTCCCTCGCTCCGGCCGCGCCGCCCTTCGCCGGCCTCCTCCTCGTGTCGCCCTCGCCGGAGGCCGCCGCCCTCGCCGGAGTAGTCCGGCCAGATCGGGATGAGATCCACCGGGATCTCATCCAAACGGCATGCCCATCCCGTACCGCGCCGTCCCGGATCCCTCCGTCCCGGGTTGACTTCTCCCGGAGGTGAAAATCCCACTGTCCCAGATTTTTGCATATTATCATGCCATGTTCATCATGCCATAACTCTCTGCATATTGCTCCGTTTCGTGCGTGTAATATGTCAAATTGTTCGTCTCGACGAGTACATCATTTCATCTCATTGCATCATTTTCATTTGAGCTCATCTTGATGCCCGAAATGTTGTTGGAAGAGGGCTATGTGATGTTAGTTTCAGATTCTTATCAGAACATGCACTTTTGTCATTTTTGCCATGATTGATGTGTGCACTCTATGAACTTGAGTCCTACATGTGTTTTGTAATATGCCATGCCATATTTACAGGGGTGTATTACATGTATTTTTGTGATCTTTGTGGTGACTAGCACAAGCATGCAAACTAGGCTTCATGATGTTGCTGATTTCAGCCCCTGTTCTGCTGTTATTTTTATGCCATGTAAAATTGATGCTACAGAGAGATCCATGCTTATTTTGAGATACTTCAGTAAGGATGTTTTGAACATATGGTTATTCTCTATCCATCCATGCCCTTGTTTGCAATTATGGAGTGCCATAGCTTGTGTCAATCGAGCTCTACTTTTCCTATAAAATGTTTCCTGGCAGGTTGTTTACATGTTATTCAATTTTGCCAAGGTTGTTGTAGTTAATCCGTGTATGATATGATGTTGTTCTTGCCATGTATAGCTTCTATGCCATGTCTCCTTACTGTTGGTTGACTTTCCATGCCATGTATTGCTATGTGGTGAGTGGTTCAAGCTCACCAACATGCCTACTTATTGTTGTTCCTGCCACGTTTAAATCTGTAATATAACTTGCCATGTTTACATGGGTGCCATCATATCTTCTGGTCCTTTTTGGCTCATGGTCACTAAAGTACATTTGTTATATGCATTTAGTAGTATCATGCCATGTCTTTGGTTGCCATGATAAGTTCCTACAACATGTTGTTTGATAGCTCTAGACATTGCAACCTGATGTTATTTCTGCTAAAGTCTGAAACTGTTATTATTTGCAATCTTGCCATGTGTTTTTGAGCATGTTCTAGTGATTTCTGGAGATATCTCAGTGTTCATGTTTTGTAATGCTTTACCTGTACATCATGCCCATGCCTTTTTTTATTACGTTGAGATGCTGTAGCATAGTGTTTTGATGCTTGCAATATGCCTAGTTGCTGTTTTGGACAAATTGTTGCTATAACTTGTTTCATGTGTATGTGTTGAACCGTTGCTCCGTTTTGAGTGTGCTCTATATGAAACTTGCTCGATTTTGCATGTAGCTTCATATTATCATGTTGCATCCTTGTTTTGAGGTGTTTGCTTGATGTTTGTATGCATTTTGCATCAATGCCATGCTTATCTTGTTTTGCTCATATCTTCTAGGCCGTAGCTCCGAATCTAATGAACTTTATATGTAACTTGACTAGAATTTCATGTAGATCATCGTGGTGCATCTTAGCTTTCTGTTTAACAACTTGAACATAAGGTTTATTCAGATCTGGACCAATTTCGAAATTTGCATATGAGGACTTACCGGAATTGTCATATGTTGTTCCCGGCCTCATTTAAACTTGGTTTGATGTGTTGTTCTTGTTTGCATCATCTCTTGCCATGAGTAGCCTCATCTAGATTTGTCATGCATCATGCTTGGTTGTGCATCATGCCTTGTTCATGTGTGGTGTGTTTACCTATGTTGTGTGCTTCTTCTTGTTAGTTCCTGTTTCGTTGCGATCGTGAGGATTCGTTCGTCTACGCTTGGTTCGTCTTCGTGGCTTCATCTTCTTCATGGACTCGTTCTTCTTCCTTGCGGGATTTCAGGCAAGATGACCGTCACCTTGAATCTCATTACTATCATTGCTATGCTAGTTGCTTCGTTCTATCGCTATGCTGCGCTACCTATCACTCGTTCCTCAAGCCTCCCAAATTGCCATGTCAGCCTCTAACCTTTTGCACCCTTCCTAGCAAACTATTGTTTGGCTATGTTACCGCTTTGCTCAGTCCCTCTTATAGCGTTGTTAGTTGCAGGTGAAGATGAAGTTTGTTCCTTGTTGGAACATGGAGATGTTTTTCCTTGTTGGAACATGTTTACTTGTTGGGATATCACAATATATCTTATATTATTAATGCATCTATATACTTGGTAAAGGGTGGAAGGCTCGGCCTTATGCCTGGTGTTTTGTTCCACTCTTGCCGCCCTAGTTTCCGTCATATCGGTATTATGTTCCCGGATTTTGCGTCCCTAACGCGGTCGGGTGATTATGGGACCCCCTTGACAGTTCACTTTGAATAAGACTCCTCCAGCAAGGCCCAACATTGGTTTTACCATTTGCCTCACCACCACCTACATTTCCTTTGAGTAATTAACCCAAGGGTCATCTTTATTCAGCCCCCGGGCCAATGCTTGTCTAAGTGTTGGTCCAAACTAGAGTGCTTTTGCAGCCCCTCAAGGAAACTTGGGGTTTGGTTTTAGTTATACGGACTGCTCATCCGGTGTGGCACGAGGCGAGATCTGCGGCTACTATCGGGGTGTCGGCACGGGAGGTCTTGCTGGTCTTGTTTTATTCTTGTCGAAATGTCTTGTGGCAGGATTAAAGAGACTGGCCGGGTCTTCGGGAGAAGGAATATCCTTAGTTGATCGCGAGAGCTTATCATGGGCTAAGTTGGGACACCCTGCGAGGTTTGAACTTTCGAAAGCCGTGCGCGGTTATGTGGCAGATGGGAATTTGTTAATATCCGGTTGTAGTAAACTTGAAGCAAACTCTTCTAAAATACACCAACCGTGTATGCGTACCGTGAGTGTCTCTTTTGGGGTTGATCGAGAGGAGAACACGGTTTCGGGTTATGTCGGCGTAAGTAGGAGTTCAGGATCACTTCTTGATCATTACTAGTTGACGACCGTTCCTTTGTTTCTCTTCTCGCTCTCATTTGCGTATGTTAGCCACCATATATGCTTAGCGCTGGTGCAACCTCACCATTTTACCCTTCCTTTCCCATTAAGCTTTGCTAGTCTTGATACCCATGGTAATGGGATTCTTTGAGTCCTCGTGGCTCCTGATTAATACAACAACGATTCTTGGTACAGGTTATGCGATGATCGTGTGAGAGTGATGCTTGCTTGATTTGGAGTTCTTACGCTTCTTGATCGGGGATAGGTTCGGTCGGCAGCTTTGGGCTAGCAGAGGTGGATGTCGTTTGAGTTTACATTTATGATTCATCCGTAGTCGGATGTTGATCTTGTATGATGTATTGTTGTATTCATGTGACATTGTATGTATTGAATGTATCCCCTCTATTATGTAATGTTGATGTAATGATATCCACCTTGCAAAAGCGTTTCAATATGCGGGTCTATCCTTGGTGGGACCTTCAAGTTCCTTTTGGATAAGGTCGCATATTGGGCGTGACACCGCTGTTCCCCTTCAAAATGGCCAATTGTTGGCGCCCTTCCCGCTCAACATTTGGGAAGAGGCCAGGTCTTAGCCTATAAATAGGAGTAGCCACCCAGGCAGGGGATCCGAATCCTCTTTAAGAAACCCGTAGCTAGAATGATTGAACCCCACCTAGCAGTTCATCACACCCGCCAAGAACAGACCCTCATGAGGCTGTTCTTCCTTGTATTGTTCCTCATCAGCCCAAGAGGCAATTTACCACACCACACCTTTGGGTAGGGTATTACACCACAATGGTGGCCACGAACGATATAAATCCTGTGTCTCTTGTGCTGTTCCGTTTAGTAGTTTAGGTCTCAGCGATTCGGCGAGGTGCGAGACGGTGGAGGGTTGGATCTCCGCGCGCACCCCAGTGTTCGAACCTCAAGGGTCTGCCGGAACCCGAAATCCAATAGTAGCAAATCAATGGCCCTCAACAGAAGCAATAGCAGCAGATAGTTGTCCCAATTGCAAGCATGGTAGTCCCAGACCTCAATTTCACTCCACCCAAAGAAGGCAACGAAGAACCTGAAGAAGAAGGCAACAATGCTGGTCAAAATTCAGGTATAATTTCTTCTAATCTTGCATCAAATTATGCCTCAGAGAAGTAACAGAGAAGGGATTGCTAAGATTGAATAGTGCATATGAGGAAGTTTCATTTTGTTCACTGGTTATTCAACACTACTCCATGTATGTTAAAGTGGCTAAATCAAATCAAATGGATATCAGAGTCTTCTCTATGGAAGGCTAAAAAAGATTACTCCACTAGAATGGAGTAATTAACATTTTAGTGCAGTAATAAAATTTGTTGTTGCCTTTCTTTCCTTCTGTATGGAGTAATTAAAATGACAACAAAGAAATGTCATGGTACACAAGGCATAGTAGAAAGAAGGAGATAACGCAAGCAACATTAGTTTCAGCAAGCAACATTTACATTTATATTTTCAGCAAGCAAGCAACATTTATACTTTCAACAAGCAACGGAGGTCTCACGAACCGTGGTGTACCTCAAACAGCATATACTCTCACAACATGTATGTGTGTGTAAATAAACATATACTCTGATAGTTAGGAATGGAAAAGAAACTGCTGCAAGAACAGCGGTGTACCTCAATATATTTTTATACTACTCCAAATTAAAAAGAAAAAAAAATGCAAAAACATATTATGGAGTAATTTGCTTGCTTGCCTGCAACAGAGGTCAATCCTGGAGTATAAAGTTTAGTTTATATTTACAAACTTAGTTTACATTTATATTTTCAGCAACCAGCATTTATGTTTATATTTACAGCAAACAAAGCAAGCAATACTCCTATCCCATGGAATTTTTATTTCTATTGTTGACCTCTTGTTTACATTTCCAGCAACCAATTTGTAATATTCTTGCAATAGTTAATTTTATTATTCTATTGCTATTGTAGGAGTACAAAGGCAAAGGAATTGGCTCACTGAAGCACAGAGATATGCCGCTTACATGTCCTTGGAAACCCTCCATAAGAGTAGAGGAGGCAAGTTCTAGAGAACTGATAAGAAGGACGTGGCTGCAATACTTGGAGCACATGTTCGAGTTATTCAAAGAATATGGGAGAAGGCAATGAAACAGAAAGGCCTTGGTCAGGAGGCGGATGTTTCAAACAAAAGAAAGGAAAATTGTGGAAGAAAATCTTATGATGATATCCTATCTCTCATTCCGACAATTCCCTTAAACAAGAGGTCAACTATTCGATCTCTAGCCAAGGCACTGGGTGTAAGCCCTACTACACTATACAAGAAGTTCAAGTTGAAAAAGATAAGGAGACACTCCAACAGGGTAAAGCTGGTACTGACAGAGAAAAATAAGAGAGATAGGGTGGATTTTTGCCTCTCTATGCTAGATGAGGCAACATTAGGAGATGTAAGCCCAAGTTTCAAGAGTATGCATAATATTGTTCACATCGACGAGAAATGGTTCTCCATGACCAAGAGAAAAAGGAACTACTATCTGCTGCCTGACAAAGAGGACACGAAAAGACCTGTCAAAAACTCTATTGGAAAAGTAATGTTTCTCACAGCGGTAGCAAGACCACGGTTTGACGAAGATGGGAACATGACATTCTCCGGAAAAATTAGGGTATGGCCATTCGTGAGAGTGACTGCAGCAGCAAAAAGAAGCAAGAACAGGGAAAAAGAGACATTGGAAACAAAGCCTGCCATAGTGACGAGGGATGTGATGAGAGAGTACATTATCTGAGAAGGTTGTGCCGGTGATTCAAGCATTGTGGCCTTGAGATGATGATGGACAACCCATTTTATCCGGCAAGATACGCGAGAACACATCCTACCTAATGATCAAGCATTCGCGAAGCTGTAGACGAAAGTGGCCTGGACATTTAAATAATGTATCAGCCTCCAAATTCTCCGGACATGACGCATACTGGACCTTGGGTTCCTCGGCTCTATTCAATCGCTAATGATTGCAAAAGTCCAAAAACTATTCGAGCTGATTAAAGGTGTTCAAGAGGAGTTCAATGGATATGAAGTTTCAAAACTTAACAGAGTATTCATAACTCTGCAGACTTGCATGGTTGAAGTAATGAAGAATGGTGGAGCCAATAAATACAAAATCCCGCACATGAACAAGGATATGCTAGAAAGGCTACAACTGTTACCGCCCAAGATCTTAGTTCCTCCTGAAGTGTATGCAATGGCACTAGAGATACTTGGACGCTGATCCTACTCCAGTTTGTTGTGTATTCTGTGTGTACTTGTTGTGTATTCTACTCCAGTTTGTTGGAGTATGTGATTATGTGTGTGCTTGGAGTCTATATTTATTGTTGCCACACACTATATATTATGCTATATATTGCTACTCCAGCTTAAACTTGGAGTACTTGCTATATATTGGAATATATAGTCCAGTATTTATTGTTGGAAAAGAAGAGAGCTGAAGCAAAGAATATATACTCCAGTATTTATTGTTGGGATATATACTCCAGTATAGATAGATAGCTACTCCAGTAGATAGATAGACGGATAGATAATCCTAGCAAATTGCAAACACTGCAGCAAACTTGCTTGCAAGAAAAATGAGATGCAAACAGAGATGCAAACTTGCTTCCAATAAAACAGAGATGCAAAGCTCTTTAACTGAATTTTTACTCCAAGAATAGAAGTATCATGCCTGCTTAACTGAATTTTTAACATTCAATGTACTGTTGATGAACTACTCCAAAAACAATTCATGTCGATCAACTCTTTCAGTTGGGTTAAATTATGCAAAACGTTATTCAGTTGGGTTAAATTATGGAATGCCAAGACTGTCACATCTAGGCTATGCAAAACATCACAACCTTTCTCCTTCATTTTTATTCTCCAAAAAGCAGCGAGTTCTTCTTTGCGAAGCGAGTTTGTTGTGGAGTACACTTTATATCAAACAACTATCCAGATTACACTTTATATCGACCAATTTATACTCCGGCAAGCAAAAGCGGTACATGTGCGGTGAGAAGATATCAACACAGGGGAAGAAGCCTCTTGTGGGAGTGGTGGGCGGTGATTCAAGCGCTGGTGGCGTCGCCGTCTCATGCACTCGATCTTTGCTGCGAGTTGCGAAAGCGTACATTCAGACAAACAAAATAGTTTGCAACTTTGATATAGTTAAGGTGCTGACGAGAATGTCGTTAGATGCTTAAGCAAAGGGTTTTAGTGCGGTGTCAATTAGCTTCCGGAGCAAAATGCAATAGGCCTGCAAGTTCATAGTGCAGATGTCAATTAGGTTCGATAATGTACACTTACTTGTACAATGGCGGTGGCAGATTAAGCAAGAAGGATTACGCAGAGAGGGAGCCAGGGAGTAATTTACGTGGAGCTGGGATTTGCGTCATTGTATCTGCAAATCACAAAGAATGGAGCAGATAAGAACTTGCTTGCTTAATCGGAGTTCAGTTGGTTCCTGAAAAGAAATTGCTCTAAGTGGAACACATACCTCTGCACATGAGCTGGACGGAGAGGACTTGCAGGACCTTGGGGAGGGAGATGGCGAGGGTGCGGGTGATGGGGAGGCCGAAGGGCACGTTCCGGTGAGGATGAGGCCGCATCGATCGCCGGTGCAGCTCGGTCGCCTCTCCTCTCCAGCGCTGGAGGTACTTGGCGGCATCGCCTCCTCCCTCTTCGGCCGAAACCAACAAGCGGTCCCAGCTCAAGAAGAACATCTGCGGTGCAGCTACAGATCCGGCAGCAGCAGCTCAGGCGGTGACCATGGGCAGCAGCTCCACAGTCGAGCACCGCCGCTCAAGATCGGAGGCGGAGGAAAATCCCATTTTTATCTGCAGACGGAGATGTGAGAGGAAGAGAGCGCGGTGGCGCAGCGGGAGAGGCGCCCGGCGACCTTGAGCGAGGAGGAGCTCGGGAGAGGTGGTGCGGGTGTGAGAGGCGAGGAAGAGGCGCGGCGCCCGGCGATCGTGAGGAGAGATGCGGGTGAGTCACGAGTGAGAGAGGGATCACGAGTGTTTCGCTACCGTGTCCCCGACCGACACGGGGGTAAAAATGGAAAATGCGCTTTTTGTGCGTGACCGAGCGAGTTTGTACTAGATTTTGCTCCGTGCCTTATAAAAGTGAACGGAGGGAGTACCATTTACGTGCCGCCACGCGTCCCATTTTTTATTAGCTAGGAGGCGTCGTGCAGGGTAGCTATTTGAGTACAAGAGGCGTGCGATCAGACCCCTGCGTGTGCTTATGGGAGGAGAGCCCTTTGACCTCCATCTGCCGTCCACCTCTCTCCCAAGGTCTCCATTACTGGCACCCGAGCCTCTGTTTAATGGCGTGGCTATGTCTCACTCGACTGAGATTTAAGAGAGAAAAAAAAATCTGAAAGCACGGATCTTGATGTAAGATCCAGCGGACCTATATAGCATCTCTGCGACTTATAGCAAGGCCGATGAATATATAAGGGCGATTTTTTTATCAAAGAAGGGCATGCCCTTCCGATTTTCATTCTGAAAACCACCACAATTCACAAGAAGTTCAGCACAACTCGACCTAACACGAAGGACTTAAAGCTACTCTACAGTTGAAATCGCAACATCCCAAGAGGCCAACAAAGGCCAAACATCCGCGCTAGAACCCAACATTTCACAACCGGCGACACAATCCACATCCTAAACCGATTATTACATCAAAAGAAACTAGGAAGCTGAAGGAAGCCCAAAGAGCAACTAGAAGAACAGCAATGCGAGTCGCCACAGCAAGAGTTTTCTTCATTCCACCTCGCAACATTGATCTTCCACAGAAAGATAAGGGCGATTAATTGTCTTACATAATTAGAAAGATAATTAAAAAAGCCACATGCTTTTCGCCGAAATACACAAGGGCAAGCGAAGAAGGAAGAGAAGGATCGGCTCGCTGATCTCTACTTTCTTGATGCCTTCCGCAGCAAGGAACTAGTCTCTGGCTGGCGGCGATGAGCTATTCGTGTCCTCAAGGCGTTGCTTGAGAACATCCACAGATTCCTCCACCAGCCTTTGGCGCTCGTTGCGGAGCATGTCATTCTCGTCCATAAGTTTCTTGGCGATGGCGCGGTCCTCTTCAACAAGGCCTTTGGTCTCCTCCTGCTGATACGCACCGGATGATCTTCTCCCTCGGCAGGTCGCGCTCAGCTCGGGCCTCTCATTGCCCTCCCTTAGTTCGGATGCGCTGGTAGCCTGTTCAAGCGAGGCTTTCCGTCGTCCTGCAACCTCGCCAAACGGAGATCTGATCCATCCAGCTATGGACGATCGCATGCATGCGCTTTATGCGATCGTCGCCTGCGCGAGAAATTTTCCCGGCCGTCGCGGCACGGCGGGACATCTCTGCTGCATTAGTGTGGCGGCGGGACATCTCTGCTGCTTCATGGCGGCCGGACCGATCTGCTTTGCATCGACGGCGGCGGGACCTCCGTCTTGCTTGCGGTGTGGCCGGGACCTCTGGTTGCTACTTCGCGTGGCGGGACATGTCGGTTGCTCTCGCGGCGGCGGGACATCTCGTGCTTCGCTTCCATGCTCGCCTCTCCACAGGTGGCAATCTCGACCCAGAACTCACGCTGGCCATGGCGGGCGCAAGGGAAGGATCTGAATGACTTGTTTGTTTTTGTGGATGAGGAGTTGAGGAGGAATGTGCGATCATCTTGGCATACTAGTATTTATAACCGAGTACTAATCGCTCTGAGTGGGAAACCGTTTAGGTTGTGATCGGTGTGAATAGGTTTGGAATTCAATATAGCATGGTACTAATCGCTCCTAAGTGGGAAATCGTTTAGGTTGTGATCGGTGTGAACAGGTTTGCAATTCAATATAGCGTGGAGTAATTTGGAATGCTGACGAGGCATAAGCTCAAAATTTATTAGCGGTTCTAGTTTTGAAGTGCGGCACTATTCCCGGATGGAGTACTTCTTTTCTACTCCCTCCTTTCCGGTTTTATAGGGCTTATCTCAAAATTTTAGTTTTCCATTTTATAAGGCTCAATTTGGTTGTTCCCCAACACATGTTCAGATTCAAGGTGCATTAAATCATTGCATGCAAGTATTAAGAAAATTGACCAATGCATGTACTTTATGCATGCATGCATTATAATTAATGCATCGATAAACATAATTTTTGAGAAAAACAAGAGCATTAATTAGGTGCTTTTGCAAACTACAAAAATATTCCACCACTCACCATAAACGGAAAGGAGAATCTGCTGTGTACATGCAATAAGCGGCACCGTAGTATACATATCTTACGGTTAATGGGGCGTTCGACGAGGAATAGCGTGGCGAGCTCTAGGCTAGTCCTTTTTGAGACGCATTAAACCTATCTCTCGGGACTTCTCTTACGCACCATCGTGCCACCCACAAAACTTGTACTCTGAGTTTAGTAGTACGTTATACAGAAGAGAAGAGGTGCCGCACGCCTTTTCGTCCTCTCACACAGCGTCTGTTTTTTCTCGAAAAGGAGGATGATGACCCCGGCCTCTGCATCACGGGAGTCACACACGCATATGTAGCTACAATTATAGTGTTCTCAACCATCCGATTGGCTCTATCATGGATGTACCTATATACTAAAACATGTCTAGATACATCTATATTTGACAAATGGAAGGCATGTATTGTGGAGCGGAGGAGTGCTTGTCATCAAAATGGATAAAAGGGCGTATCTAGAACTAAAATATGTCTACATACATCTCCTTTTATCCATTTTGATGACAAGTAGTACTTCTTACCCAAAGGAACTTTATATCCAATAGACACAAAATATCCGTTCATTGTTGGAAATTCTTGATCGATGTCGAGTAATTGCTGCATCGCCACCAAAACCCACCATTTCTTAAGCTAAAGTAGACCAAGGTAATCCCTATATTAGCGTATTTACTAAGATAAACAGAAGGCCTTGTCGAAACATTTAGGGCGTGAGCTTGTCAATCTGAATGTGGAGGGACACAAGCTTAGCCCGGCCCGGCTTGGCGGGCCATCAAGAAGCTCAGCTCCTGCGTCGGCGTCGCGGGATCCTTGCTTGTCACCTCCATTTCCACCTTAGCGGTGTCGGTCATGCCTTTAGGCTCCCGTGAACCGTTCGCCACAGCTTGGCCAAGTCGTGCGGCGGTGGGGGCGCCCCTTTCGATGCGCATTTAATCGACATGGCGATAAGCGCGTCGATGTCGAGCACGCCGCCGACCAAGAAAAAGCGCGGCGGTCCTCCTCCGTGAACAGCAAGAGTCGTGGCTCCGGCGGTGGCACTTGCGGTGGAGCACCTGCCGTCTTGGATCACGTGCACGGGCATGGGATGCGCGGTGCTGATGTGGTGGTAGCGCCGTGGCGCGGGCGCCCGTAACCCTTGACGCAGCGCGGGCATTTGTAGGGCGCGGCGGACACACGCTACGGTGATGGGCGAGCTTGTGGTAAGTGGCGTAGAGCCCACAGCCTTCGTGCGGGCACTCCACCCTCACGAGCGAAAGGGCGGAGTCCATCGCCGTGTTCCGCGTCGAAGCCACCGCCGGCCTTCGCCGCCATGCTGCCGCTGGTTCCCGGGCTCTCAGCGGCCGTCCGTGTAGGCCAGTGCCCTCCCTTGCCTGCAGAAACCAATCCAACAACACATCAATCAAGAAACCTGCACCTTGCTCAATCAGCCAAGCAGACGAGGTGTATTGAACCTCACACCTTTGGAGGCGTCAAGGCGGAGGCACAAGGGGCGGTGGAGAGCGGTGAGGTCCATCGAGACCTTAGAGAGCTCCATCGTCGGGTCTGTTCTGTTCGGTCTGCATGATCTCGCCCTCCTCGTGCACAACCATCTCTCGACTTGGGCGGGGTATTACAAAGCTTACCGTCACATATTTTATACTCCCTCCGCTCCTAAATGTACTCCCTCCGTTCGGAATTACTTGTCTCGGAAATGGATGTATCTAGAAGTAAAATAATTCTAGATACATCCATTTTCGCGACAAGTAAGGCTGGCCATAGTGGGAGTAACATAAGTAGTATCATGCACTTGGGACTGCAAACATGCTTATGTGGCAGGCAATTAAAGAGAGAGATATGGTTATAGTAACATAGGTGAATCTAGTAACATAATAAATATGGTGCTACTATGTGTCATGCATGGCAATAAATGGGACCATCTATGATACTACTAATCTATGATACTATGCACTATAGAGGTAGTAACATAGACTAGTAGCGTATGCATGTTACTAGTCTAAGTTACTCCCCACTATGACCAGCCTAATTCGAATGGAGGAGTAAGTCTTTATAGAGATTTCACTAGGTGGACTACATACGGAGCAAAATGAATGAATCCACACTTAAATGCATCTATATAGGTCCGTATGTAATTCATAATGGAATCCCTACAAAGACTTATAATTTAGGAACGGAGGAGTACTACTTCAAGGTGCATTAAATCAACACATGCAAGTACTATCAAAGAAGAGTCACGGCATGCATGCATGCGTTGTAATTAATGCATCGATAGCGCAAATTATTGAAATATATCGAGTGCGGTGCTTTGATGTGTCGCTCAACTCGTACATCAACGAGAAGTTTGATTATCCTCTCCCTCGCGGACTTAAGCGCACTTGCCTTTGGCTGTATGATGAGTTGGCCACACACTGTCGGGCCCACCTGTCATACGCAAAGGCAGGGCGTCGCTCCCTCGCCCATGAGCGTGGTGGCTGGCAAGAATAGGAGAAGCTTTCGCTACACGCTCTCCCTCCCGCACACGGTAGACATGCAGCAGTTCAATCGGTGTCAGATGGCCAGAAGCGTACTATAGTACTCCTCCAGTGCAGTAGTACACCATCATTGTTCGACTTCCCGAAGAGGCGAAGAGCCAAGCGCAGCCCGGACGCTCGTGTGGCAGTTTCATGTGTAGAGTAGTCTAGATGGCGTGTACCGTGCTTGTAAGCTTAAAATCATTGGGGTCGGCTCCATGCTATGTGGCCGTCTCGAAGTTTTTTTTTAATAAAATAGTCTTCTGGCCCTACCTGTCACCCTGGTGATTGTAGTTTGCACGCTCATCTGGTCAAGACAGGAATATATATTTTAATTTGTTTTTTAAGGGGGGACTCCCCGGCCTCTACATCAGAACGATGCATACGGCCACATATATTTTAATTTGTGGTGGGTAAATGTTAGAGGTTGCAGCAAATATATTGTACACTCTGGTCTTTCAGCCAAGTTTAGAGGCAAGCATGTGGGGCCGGTGCTATGATGTGTCGCATCAACTCTTAGAAACGAGGAGAAGCTTGATTTTACTACCGCCTTCTCCCTCGCCCATCTTGTATTGTTGCTATAAGCGAGGACGAGCTTTTGCTTAGTAGTACTTCTACAACAAGCTATCCGTCACCTTTCGCGGTGGACGGACATGCAGCAGTGGATTCGACACTGTAGAAGCAGTAGTAGCAACATCATTGTTCGTCTTCTCGAAGAGTCGAAGAGCCAAGCGCAAACCGAATGTTGCAGTTGCGTACATTGGAGCAGCATATAGCCAGGCTCTTGCATGAGACAAAATTGCTATGTGAGCCCACTATTGTACTAGTACGTACAGTTACTTGCTAGTATAGCCCTGTAAACCAGAAAGGAGTATTTGCCCTTCTAGAGATTTCAACAAGTGACTAGACTACACCGAGACGGAGTACATATGGAGCAAAATGAGTGAATCTGCACCATAATTAAATACGTACTAGTTCTATCGTTTTCCTCTCCGAGGTGCACAATATTGAGTATACTGACTAGTCTCTTTTTGACACGCATTTACATTGTTTTTTTTGACACAGTACAGATGCAAGCGCTCATATACACGTGCATACACTCACCCCTATGAATGCACACACGCACGGCACTATCATCTTGAAATTTACGAAGTCACCATAGGCACCTCGTCGTCGATGGGTCCATAGGTGCTTGAATGCCAAGGAGGAAGAGGGTAGCGGTTCCCGAGACATTGAGCAGTCAATGATGCATCCTCAATTACATGCGAGAGGAATTAATTGGAGAAGCGAGACTAGAGCCCGGCATGATGTGAATACAGCGAGTTTGGACTCTCATATAATAAAAGCGCCCCACCACTCCAATCCATCTACTCCCAAGTCTCTGCGCAACTTGCTCACTCCAATCCAAGACCAAGTGACGAAGCCACAAGCACCTATGGATGCGATGGGCCAGCGGCGATCGGTGTGCCAAATCATCAAAGGCACCGCCTGCGGCCCCGCACCACGCAGCGTTCGAGACAGTCTTTGGCGACCGCGAGCATCACAGCCCTCGCGACGCCCGGCCGCCTCTCGCATGGGCGACATGATGGTCAACTCCATCGCAAGTTCACCGCCGTCAAGAAGCACGCGGACGACCTTGCCGATTGCTCCAGCCAGCGTGCTGAGCTCCTCATTGCCTGCGACCCTCATCGGCCTACATGATGGCGAACTCTTTCAAGCCTGGTGGCCTGCGGTGCGGAGGTCGCGACGAAGAATGTGCACCTCGGTCGCGCCGCCACGCAGCGCCTCGCCATACAAGAAACCGTCGACTGCACATCCATGTCTCGAGGAAATTGTCTACATAGGCCACTACAAGGCAGCGAGGACAGAAAGACGTTGGCCTTCTTCCGGTGGCTGGAATCTTTGGGCGCCATTATTGAAGCACGTCGACACAGCCACGAAGCCGCTGCTACTTAGGCGCCGTTCGGTGGGCGGCATACTGAGTCGAGGAGGTGGGCGTCGTTGATGGATGCATCTCTTCTTCTTGCCTCCTGTAACCAACCTTTGCATCGCCTCGTGGCCTTAATGTTTTATTAGTATAGTACTCCCTCCGTTCCCAAATATAAGTATTTCTAAAGATTCCAGCAAGTGACTACTACATACGAACAAAATGGTGAATCTACACTCTAAACTATGTCTTCATACATTTGTATGATGTATTCCATTGAACTAGTATCTAAAAAGGCTTATATTTATGAGCGGAGGGAGTATATGGCATTTTATTCGGTCGTAACGTTTTCCTTTGTGAAGTGGGGCGCGATTGAGCAAACCCACCCCACCCACGGGCATCGGCGAGTTTAGAATTAGAAGAGAAAGCGAGGGAGGAGAGCTAGATGTAGCACTGACGCTGTTGTCGAGATGGGACTCGTGTTTATAGAATAGAATCTACCGAGCACTCGTGCCTCTTTTTTAGGGAAAAATTAGTCGTATGTCTAGTACCACTAGTTGGGTGCGTGCGACCTATAGCTGTCATCACTTTAGGTCTCCTTTTCGAGCCGCGGCTATGCTTCATAGTACATATTTTTTCACGCATTTATCCTCCTATATGTACTCCTAGGCTATTTCCACGTGCTCCCATTCACCGACATGTGGGACATAGAGCATCTGGGTCGTAGTGCATGCACGACTCGGAGCATATGCCGGGGTACTTTACATTTCAGACCTCACAATTACATGCAAACCCCATGAAGAATAAATAAATCAATGAATTACTACATGAAACGGATTATTTTCATGGAAAGCGAACACGTTCATTAAATTTTGGACATAACACGTATATAAAATGACCGGACGAAACCAGTCTAAGGGCCTCTTTGATTTTCGAAAAAGGGCCTCTTTGATTCGCGAGGATCTGAAAACATAGGAATGGGAAAAGTATGATGGCGATGAACCGAGACGAGGAGAACTCTAACTCAGTTAGAGGTTAGAGTTAGATTCTAACCCTGAACTAACTCTAAACCAAAGAGGTGTATGGATGGCAGGGTTAGTTGACAATAAATGCTCTATCTCAATCATTTGACTACTTTGTACCCTATTTGTAGTCAGACTAAAATAAGTCCCTTGGATCCAAGCACCCTCTTGGTGTGGGCGGCTCTTCTGTGGCCTCCTCCCGCTCACAATTGACATAAACGAACCATCTATACAAATCAAGCATGCAAAACATGATAATTTTTACTTTGTCCATACAAATGAGATATCCCACTTAAACATACAAGTCGTCAATCAAGCTTCACAAAATAAAAAAACACTTCATGAAACAAAGAATGAGCTAACTAATCACGGAAGTCGTTCACGATAGGGAGGGAGCCCGGAGCCCCTCACGCACCGAGGGAGGAGCTCGCCATCGTCACTCTGGAGGAAGGCTCTGTAGAGCCCAAGCCAGGAACCCCTCCGGCCTTGGCCCTTGCGAGTTGAGGTCGACACGGCATGGGTAGCAGGGCCGCTTGCCGATGGGAACTTAATCTTTGGGCCTCTAGAAATAATGCAAGCATGTAGCTAAAATACCTAGAAAGGTGAACTGAATCTTTGGGCCTCTAGAAATAATGCAAGCTGGAACTGAAATACCTAGAAAGGTGAACTGAATCTTTGGGCCTCTAGAAATAATGCAAACTGAAACTTAAATACCTAGAAAGGTGAACTGAATCTTTGGGCCTCTAGAAATAATGCAAGCACTGAAACTAAAATACCTAGAAAGGTGAACTGAATCTTTGGGCCTCTAGAAATAATGCAAGCTGAAACTTAAATACCTAGAAAGGTGAACTGAATCTTTGGGCCTCTAGAAATAATGCAAGCTGAACTGAAATACCTAGAAAGGTGGGCTGAATCTTTGGGCCTCTAGAAATAATGCAAGCTGAAAACTGAAATACCTAGAAAGGTGAACTGAATCTTTGGGCCTCTAGAAATAATGCAAGCTGAAACTCAAATACCTAGAAAGGTGAACTGAATCTTTGGGCCTCTAGAAACAATGCAAGCCTAAAATTGGAATACCTAGAAAGGTGAAGCTGAATCTTTGGGCCTCTACAAATAATGCAAGCACTGAAATTGAAATACCTAGAAAGGTGACCTGAATCTTTGGGCCTCTAGAAAGATTTATTACCTCCTCAAGCAGCATCAAACAATTCCATGCGTGCACCACAAATCTATAGCAAGTTTGATCGGGATCTACTTTTCCAAATCAGAATTAGCGCTAGAGCAAGCAAGATCAATGATATGGCCGTGAGACAAAGAAGGAACGAACAAACTCACCCCTCTCATGACCTCCCTGGTAGATCTTGCCAAGCATCTCTGATGAGAGGGAGAAAAAGACTGAGTGAAGGGGGGCGAGGCGACCTTGAAGGTCGGAGGGAGAGCGGCCGGAGTAGGGCGGCGGAGGCGGAAGGAGAGGGCGGCGGGAGGAGAGGGCGGCGAGGCTTAGGTGAGGCGGCCCTATGGGGAACAGAGAGAGGAGTCGTGCGAGGGGGAGCGATCTGGTGCGGCGGGTGAGATTTTTTTAGGAGAGCGATCTGGTGCGGGCAGGTGAGATTTTTTTAGTTCTCTTTTAGTGGGCCCAAGGATAACTAACTGTAACATCCCAAATTTTCAATTTGGAATGTTATACATTAGGTCATCATGCATATCATATTTTCTCGCATTTTTCGATCCTAGAAATTTCACGCAACTCAAGGACCCTCGGAGAAGTTGGAAGTTTCATAATTTTCATATTTGGGATTTCTCAAATTTTGAAAATGGGATCATTGGATTTATTTAAATTATCTTCATAAAGTTTTTCCTATAAAAATATTTTGAGAGGGAATAATATGACTTTCCCAACATCTAGGAAAATGAAGATTTTATAAATAAATCAAATTTGGTTTTGGAAGATTTATTTTGCTTAGGCAAAATGAGCATTTAAAAATTTTATGCATGTTTGCTGTTTTTAAAGTTCATTTTGTTCGACTCATTTTTAGGAGTCGGGGAAAATTTGTTTTATTTAAATTGGAGTTCATTTGGTATTTTTTTTAATTCATTTGGTTTAAATTTTATTTAAAAAAATTAGCGCCCCCTGGGCGAGGCCCAGCCCGGCCCAGCCGGGCCCAGGCCCAGCCCCCCGGCCCACCTCCCTCTCCTCCCTCGCCATGTGCCCGCCCTCCATGGTGTGCCCATGCCGCCACGCCTCCCGAGTCCGGCTCCGACCCGGACCCGCTGCCCCCTCCCAAGCCACCGGACCCCCCCTCTCCCATAAATACCCCGCCCCCCCCCCTCTCACCTCACCCCGCCGCCACCGCGCCAGCCGGAGCCCTTGCCCGAACTCCGCCCGCCCGCCGCCGTTCGTTGCGCGCGGGAGCCCGCCGCCCTCGCCGCCCCTCCCGGCCCGCCGCCCCTCGCCCCTCGCCCGGAGCCTTGGGAGCTCACCGTGAGAGATCACGGAGGTAGCCCGCCCCGATCCGGTTTTCCCTAATAAACCGATCCGGTTTTTTAAAAAAAGATGTTGGTTTTTAAAAACCTAGATTGGTTTTATTTTTTCGGTTTTCTTATTTATGAACGTTCACCGAACCGTTCGTTTCAATAAACAGCGTTCGTTGGATTAGATTCGCTAACGAGCGTCCGTTATTTAAACCGTTCGTCGTTTTCTTTTAATCGGATTTAATCCGTTATTTTTCGATTCGATTTGAGATCCGATTTTCAAAACTGTTTTATTTCTCACTCGTTTATCGAATCAGGTGATTCAAGCGCTGGAGTTTAAATGTGAAACCGCCGTTCGACTAACCTACTTTCACAGAGTTTTGCTACTGTGAAATTTTGACCTAATTTCAGATTGCAAACCGAGTCGTTCTCTCTCGAGTTTCGACTTTCGGAGTTTATTTTGATTCGATTCTTTTGCAACCAGGGTTCTTAAGTTGAACTTTCTGGTTAGATCTTTTATTCGAGATTTCCCGTGCATTAGATGAGTACTTATTGTATGCTTGTTGTTTGTCTGCGTTAGATCACCGGTCGCCGCTTGTTACTTGAATCTCTAGGTCTCGCGGATCATCGCAAGGCAAGTAACACTTTGATCATATCTTTTCTTCTACCCAGTTTTATGCATTAGATCTATTCCTCAAACACTTGCATGTTTAGGATCAAATTAAATTGTGGGTTTGGGAAGTAGATTGAGTAGTACCTATCACTGTTTTACTTATGAAACCTTGGGAGTTACTTCTCGTTTGCTTATTATGCCATGCTATGCTAGTAGGCGTGGATTGGGTGAGTGAATATCCATGACAGATGTGAGATTGTTAATTAATGGTTTATCTAAGGTGGCAACCTAAACACACATCTGGGTGGATTGAGGCACTGGTTTCCATCAGGACTTGCTCAGTATTTCTTGGACCGCCACCCGGGCTCTAAGGGATCATAAGATTATTCAAGCTGGAAACTTCCGTGTGCAGCCACAAGCCAATTATGGGCTCTGGCGTAGTTGACTAAGTCGTGCGAACTCTTACGGGTAGGCTAGCTGATGTAGGGGATGTAGGTTGGTACGGTCTACCCACATGTAAGGTGCTAAGCGCTTACGAAGACTATGTCTCGGTCATCCGTTTCTCAAACACCATGTAGTCACGAGAACCAAGCGAAAGCGATCGAGTCTTGTGGGGAAAAGTCATAAACCTCTGCAGAGTGTATAAACTAATCATGATTAGCCGTGTCCCGGTTATGGACAATTTGAGTATCCTGTAATTGAATATCATGTGAATCTCAACATGTTACTTCTAATAAAAGTTATTGGGTTTTGATGAGTACTTTTTAATTGGGATTGAGGATCTTTGTCAACCATTCTCAATGTTTAACAACCACCATGATAGTTAAATAAAACTATTCCTTTGATGTAGGGAAAAATCAGCTTTATGCAAATGTAACAGAGAGCCTTACCACCAGCCATATATGCATGTAGTGTAGGCTTATTCATTCATTGCTCTTATGTGTTACATTGCGGCATATTCCATGTCTTGACCCGTTTTGGCTGCAACTTTTCACGTTGAGACTTTTAGAACGACAGTAAGGTGTTAGGTCGTGGTTCTATACTCGATGATGCCGTTGGAGTTGATGGACTCGCTTATCTTCCAAGCCTTCGCTGTTATTGTTAGATGGCCTTAAGCCATATTATTGTAATAAGTTCCCTTGTGGACAACGATGTAATAAGTGTGTGATTGCTACTCTGCAATAAATCCTTGAATCTTGTGTGGTGTCGGCATTCTTGATCCGGGGATGACCGAGCACAAGACTAGATCCATTCGGTCTGGTCGCTCTGAGAGAATGGTATCGAGCACACGTTGACGTTGTAGGACACGACCACTAAGATAAAGCCATAGATCACTACTCTCTTCCCATTTTCTAACTCCTCATCTTTTCTACTCTCTTTAGGATGGCGGACGCGAAGATCAAGTACACCCAACGGATGAAGGCACACCTTTTGGATTTCACTTGAAGGAAGTTACTAAGTACACGAACGTTGGATTACCAAGCTTCACGGGACTTTCAGCGCCACTCTGCACGAAGAGGAGCGCTGGAAGATTCATGCTCACGTTCGGGAAGGACATTAGCCCCAATCACCAAACCTATAGATAGTGTTTTCGATTGCACCAACTTGGAGTGCAGGAAAGAGCATGGCAGCTCACATCACCATGGGGCGCATTGGAGAAGTTTATCAAGAAGATCTCAAGGACACCATCTACCAGATTTGCGGACGCCGAGATGACAAGCTGGGACGTCGTCAACACCAAGAAGGATAGATCCATTGCAGCTTTCATCCGGAGTTAAATCAGCACATTCGACGCGGGAGAACCAAATGTGCAATGACATGTTGGAGTTGCGAGAATACAAAGGAAGGATCATCGAGTTGGAAGAAGAACTAAAGACTACGCAAGGACTACATGGGCGAGATCGTAGCTCGGCAAGACACAATAACGATCTTAAATGCGAGATCGAAGAACTCAAGAAGAAGTTGGCGCTCGGGAATGAAGACCAAGTATGTCGAATACCCAGCGACTACATTAACATCGACGACACGATTCGGATCCAAGTGAACCCGACTTTGAAGGCGAAGTGGGCGGACATCATGGAGTCTTCCACGGTTCAAATTAGTAGAAGTCCCCACATATTAGTAGTATTCCTCCATGTAAACATTATAGTACACGCACTTTTGCGATAGTTAGATCGTTGTAAGCCCTTGTTTGATTGAATGGAGTGATTTTGTGTGTTTTGCTCATGTGCATTTGGGTAGTGATTCCTTAGACCTTATTCTATTCTACATTCTCTCCTTTTCTAAACCCATCGAGATGCCTCCAGGACGCGACCCGGATTCGTTTTCCGCCAGAGATCACCCAATTGATCCAGCAGCGAATACCTGATTCAAACATTGGTGCGAACAACAACAACAACAACAACCCACCGCCACCACCACCACTGCGGATCATCGACTCGTTTCCTTAGATGAACCGCGGTGTATTCCGATAGCACCGAGCCGATTGTAGCAGATGGTGGCTCCGCAAGATAGGAAGGGGCTGACCACTGCGGGATGCACGGATGGTGAAAGAGTGAAGTTTGTAGCACATCAGCTTGAAGGACCCGCAAGCGACATGGTGGGAGAATTTCTGACCACTTACCCGTGACACCGTCACATGGGACCAGGTTTGACAAGCTTTTCGCCTTGCCCATGTTTCAGCAGGAGCTATGGCCATGAAGAAGCGTGAGTTTCGCAACTTCGCCAAGGAGGAAGGATCATTGGCGGTCGTGGATGACTTTAGCAAATTAGCACGTTATGCCCCGGATAGCGTTACTACGATCTGACTAAGCGGAGAAGTTTCTAGAAGGACTGAATGATGAGTTCAACATGCCGTTGATGGTAGCAAGTTTCAACAACTACCGGGAGTTAGTAGACCGAGCTCTCATGATTGAAGGAAGCAAAGACAAATTGAGAACATAGCGGAAGTATGGACAAGGGAAGTATAACTCTGGATCCCGAAGCCTCGTTATACCCCTAAATCAGGAATTCAGTTTCAGCATACCCATGGAGGAGGTAATTCGCATAACCATAATGGCACCAAGAATGGGAGCGGAATGGAGGAAGCAGCGGACAGAATCGCACCAACCCGTCAACACCATCCAAGGTAGACTGAGTCACATTACTTGCTTTAAGTGCCGCAAGGCGGGCACTATGCAAATGTATCGAGAAGGCGAGAATGGAAATGGCAATGGAAGCTCGGAAAGAAGCCCAACCCTTTCAACAGGGGACAAGTGAACCACATTGATGTGGAGGAGGTTGAAGATCAGCCCGATGCGATGTCGGTAAGTTTTTGGTTAAGTCATTTCTGCGGTTGTTCTTTTCGATCTTGGTGCATCGCATTCATACATATCAAGGGATTTGTGGATAAGTACAAGTTACCAACCCAAGCCCTTAGGTCACCCATGCTAGTAACCTCACCGAGGCGAGTACATGGCTAGTAAATGGTGTGATCGTTGCCACTAAGGATTGGACACTATGTTTTCCCCTCGGACCTAATAGTTACGGAATCCCAAGGATTGGATGTGATATTAGGTATGGATTGGTTATCAAAGTATGGAGGAAACATAGATTGTACCACAAGGTCAATTTTGCTCACCACACGGAGGAAGAAGGATTATATGTATCACGCACGAGCCGAGGAGAGCACAAGTTAATTGCTTATCGAGTGGTACGGGAAGAAGTACCGATGGTAAAGGATTATCTGATGTATTTCGGAAGAGTTGCCGGGAATGCCGCGGATAGAGACATTGAGTTTTGATCGAGCTGTTGCGAGAACAGGCCCGATATCGAAGCGACCGTCTGAGGATGCCCGCAAAGGATTTGGCGGAAATCAAGAAGCGATTAAGGAACTATTGGATAAAGGCTTTATTAGCCCAAGTTCTTCACCTTGGGGATCACCCGTTTTGTTAGTGGAGAAGAAGGATGGATCTTTGAGAATGGTTGTTGATTACCGTGGATTGAATGAAGTAACAATCAAGAACAAGTACCCACTACCGATGATAAATGATCTGTTTGATCGCTTGCAAGGAGCCAAAGTGTTTTCTAAGATCGACTTGCGATCGTGGTACCATCGATTGAAGATTAGGGAGCAAGATATACCCAAGACAGCATTTACCACGAGATATGGACTGTATGAGTATACCGTTATGTCATTTGGATGACTAACGCACCAGCCTATTTCATGAACACGATGAACAAAGTGTTTATGGAGTTTTGGATAAGTTAAATCGTGGTGTTCATTGATGATATTTTAATTTTCTCGAAGAATGAAGAGGAACACAAGGAACATTTGCGATTGGTTTTGGGCGAGGGAACACCGGTTGTATGCCAAGTTCAGCAAATGTGAGTTTTGGCTAAAGGAAGTTGGATTTCTCGGACATGTTATATCCGGAGAAGGGATAGCGATTGACCCCACAAAAGTTGAGACCGTAACCAAATGGGAAGCACCAACGACAGTTGGAGAGATTGAGTTTCCTTGGACTCGCGAGGATACTACCGAAGATTCATTGAAATTTCTAAAGGATTGCAAAGCCTATGACTGAATTGTTGAAGAAGGAAAACAAATTCATATGGGTGAGGACTGTGAGGCAAGTTTGAGGAGTTGAAAAAAGATTGGTTACCTCACCAGTTTGATATTGCGGATCGGACTAAGGATTATGAGGTGTATTGCGGCGCTTCACGTCGAGGACTTGGAGCGTACTTATGCGGGAAGGAAGAGTTGTTTCAGTATGCTTCACGACAACTTAAGCCCCATGAGTTGAATTATGCCACTCATGATTTGGAGTTAGCAGCCGTTGTGCATGCCTTGAAGGCGTGGAGACATTTTCTCATTGGAAATCATTGTGAAGTATATCACGGATCACAAGAGTTTGAAGTACATCTTCACACGAAGAATTGAATCTCGGACAGAGGAGATGGTTAGAGCTAATCAAGGATTATGATATGAGATTGCATTATCACCCGGAAAGGCTAATGTTGTAGCAGGCGCATTGAGCCGTAAGAGCCACGTCAATACCCTAATGATGGGAGGAATACCCAATGAGTTAGCCAAGGACCTTGAGAGCTATGTTTGGAAATAGTTAGAGAGGCTATGTAGCAACATTGGAGATTCGATCGACACTAATGGACAAAATCGAGAAGCCCAAAAGGCGGATAAGGAAGTTGCCTCTATAAAGGAGAAAATGAGCAAAGGAAAAGCTAAAGGATTTCGTGAGGATGAGCACGATACCCTATGGTTTGAAGACCGTGTTTATGTGCCCAATGACCCGGAGATCGGAAGTTGATTTTACAAGAAGCCCATGATTCACCCTATTCGATTCACCGGAAATACCAAGATGTATTTGGATTTGAAGAATATTTTACGGTGGACGGAATGAAGAAGGATATTGCGGAGTATGTAGCAGTTTACGGCGTATGTCGAAAGTAAAGGCTGAACATCGAAGCCAGCAGAGTTATTACAACCATTGCCGATACCGAATGGAAGTGGGATAAACTAGGCATGGATTTCATCACAGGTTTGCCAAAGACCCGTTCAGGTTATGACTCGATTTGGGTCATAGTCGATCGTTTGACAAAGGTAGCTCATTTCATTCGATCAAGACTACCTATAGCGATGCTAAGTTGGCAAAGATATATATGACCAGAATTGTATGTTTATACGGAGTTCGAAGAGCATCGTATCGGATAGAGGAACCCGGTTTACTTGAAATTTTGGAACCGGTTGCATGAAACATTGGGAACCCGATTGGAATTGATACAGCTTTCCACCCACAGACCGATGGACAGACCGAGAGAGTCAATCAGATTTTGGAGGACATCTTTGAGAGCTTGTGCACTAGATTATGGATCTAGTTGGGATGATAATTTGCCGTATACAGAATTTTCCTACAACAACAGTTACCAAACCAGCTTGAAGATGGCATCTTCGAGGCTTTGTATGGAAGAAGGTGCAGGACACCGTTGTCATGGGGACTAAACCGGAGATCGTCGGTTGTTTGGACCAGATTTGATTAAGGAGTCGAGCAGAAAGTTAAATTGATTGAGACAGGCTCAAGATAGCCCGTCCGAACGGAAGAGCTATGCCGATTCAAAGCGCCAGCGATTGAGTATGAAGTTGGAGCAGAGTATATCTCGAGTATCCCGCTTGAGAAGTTAAGCGTTTTGGAGTTAAAGGAAAGTTAGCACCCGTTTCATTGGACCATATAAGATTTTGCAACGCATGGGAGAAGTTGCGTATAAGTTGGAATTGCGGAAGGACTGTCGGGAGTTCATGATGTATTCCATGTTTCTCGATTGAAGAAATGTCACCCGAGATAGCAGAGGTACCGTTAAGAGACACAGTGCCCTTTGGAAGCAATTCAGATTGAAGGATGACTTGACATATGAGGAAAAACGGTTAAGATTCTCGATTATGCCAGTGAGTTACCCATGACAAGGTTATCAAGTTTTGCAAAGTTCGATTGGAGCCACCCACCGAGGATGAAGCCACACAGGAAAGAGAGGAAGTTTTGTAGGACCACCCACACCTATTTTCTAGCCAACCCGAATCTCGAGGGCGAGATTCATCTTAAGGGTAGGTTTGTAACATCCCAAATTTTCAATTTGGAATGTTATACATTAGAGTCATCATGCATATCATATTTTCTCGCATTTTCCGATCCTAGAAATTTCACGCAACTCAAGGACCCTCGGAGAAGTTGGAAGTTTCATAATTTTCATATTTGGGATTTCTCAAATTTTGAAAATGGGATCATTTGGATTTATTTAAATTATCTTCATAAAGTTTTTCCTATAAAAATATTTTGAGAGGAATAATATGACTTTCCCAACATCTAGGAAAAATGAAGATTTTATAAATAAATCAAATTTGGTTTTGGAAGATTTATTTTGCTTAGGCAAAATGAGCATTTAAAAATTTATGCATGTTTGCTGTTTTAAAGTTCATTTTGTTAGACTCATTTTAGGAGTCGGGGAAAATTTGTTTTATTTAAATTGGAGTTCATTTGGTATTTTTTAATTCATTTGGTTTAAATTTTATATAAAAAAAAATTCGCGCCCCCCCGGGCCGAGGCCCGGCCATGCCCAGCCCAGCCCGGGCCCAGCCCATCGCCCGGCCCACCTCCTCCCCTCCCTCGCCTTGCGCCGCCGCCGCCTTGCAGTGCAGTGCCCCCGCCGCCGCCTCCCGAGTCCGGCTCGGCCGGACACCGCTGCCCCCTCCCAAGCCACCGGACCCCCCTCTCCCATAAATACCCGCCGCCCCCCCTCTCTCCTCACCCCGCCACACCGCGCCCGAGCCGAGCCCCCTTGCCTTGAACTCCGCCGCTGCGCCCGTTCGCCCGGCAGCTGGGAGCCCCGCCGCCCTCGCCGCCCTCCGACCCCGCCGCCCCTCACCCCTCGCCGGAGCCCGAGCTTCGCGGCGAGATCACGGAGGTAGCCCGCCCGATCGGTTTTCCCTAATAAACCGATCCGTTTTTTAAAAAAAGATGTTGGTTTTAAAAACCTAGATTGGTTTTATTTTTTCGGTTTTCTTATTTAATGAGCGTTCACGAACCGTTCGTTTCAATGAACGCGTTCGTTGGATTAGATTACGATTAACGAACGTTCGTTATTTAAACCGTTCGTCGTTTTCTTTTAATCGGATTTAATCCGTTATTTTTACGATTCGATTTCGATCCGATTTTCAAAACTGTTTTATTTCTCGCTCGTTTATCGGAATCGGGTGATTCAAGCGCTGGAGTTTAAATGTGAAACCGCCGTTCGACTAACCTACTTTCACAGAGTTTTGCTACTGTGAAATTTTGACCAATTTCAGATTGCAAAACCGAGTCGTTCTCTCTCGAGTTTCGACTTTGGAGTTTATTTTGATTCGATTCTTTTGCAACCAGGGTTCTTAAGTTGAACTTTCTGGTTAGATCTTTTATTCGAGATTTCCCGTGCATTAGATGAGTACTTATTGTATGCTTGTTGTTTGTCTGCGTTAGATCACCGGAGTCGCCGCTTGTTACTTGAATCTCTAGGTCTCGCGGATCATCGCAAGGCAAGTAACACTTTGATCATATCTTTTCTTCTACCAGTTTTATGCATTAGATCTATTCCTCAAACACTTGCATGTTTAGGATCAAATTAAATTGTGGGTTTGGGAAGTAGATTGAGGTAGTACCTATCACCTATTTTACTTATGAAACCTTGGGAGTTACTTCTCGTTTGCTTATTATGCCATGCTATGCTAGTAGGCGTGGATTGGGTGAGTGAATATCCATGACAGATGTGAGATTGTTAATTAATGGTTTATCTAAGGTGGCAACCTAAACACACATCTGGGTGGATTGAGGCACTGGTTTCCATCGAGGACTTGCTGTATTTCTTGGACCGCCACCCGGGCTCTAAGGGATCATAAGATTATTCAAGCTGGAAACTTCCGTGTGCAGCCACAAGCCAATTATGGGCTCTGGCGTAGTTGACTAAGTCGTCACGAACTCTTACGGGTAGGCTAGCTGATGTAGGGGATGTAGGTTGATACGGTCTACCCACATGTAAGGTGCTAAGCGCTTACGAAAGACTATGTCTCGGTCATCCGTTTCTCAAACACCATGTAGTCACGAGAACCAAGCGGAGGCGATCGAGTCTTGTGGGGAAAAGTCGCAAACCTCTGCAGAGTGTATAAACTAATCATGATTAGCCGTGTCCCGGTTATGGACAATTTGAGTATCCTGTAATTGAATATCATGTGAATCTCAACATGTTACTTCTAATAAAAGTTATTGGGTTTTGATGAGTACTTTTAATTGGGATTGAGGATCTGTCAACCATTCTCAATGTTTAACAACCACCATGATAGTTAAATAAAATTATTCCTTTGATGTAGGAAAAATCAGCTTTATGCAAATGTAAACGTAGAGCCTTACCACCAGCCATATATGCATGTAGTGTAGGCTTATTCATTCATTGCTCTTATGTGTTACATTGCGGCATATTCCATGTCTTGACCCGTTTTGGGCTGCAACTTTTCACGTTAGAGACTTTTGAATGACAGTAAGGTGTTAGGTCGTGGTTCTATACTCGGTGATGCCGTTGGAGTTGATGGACTCGCTTATCTTCCAAGCCTTCATTGTTATTGTTAGATGGCCTTAAGCCATATTATTGTAATAAGTTCCCTTGTGGACAACGATGTAATAAGTGTGTGATTGCTACTCTGCAATAAATCCTTGAAATCTTGTGTGGTGTCGGCATTCTCGATCCGAGGATGACACGAGCACGTAGAGGCTGGATCCATTCGGTGCAGTCGCTACACTAACATAATTAGAACCTCTCCATCAGGCTAGTTTTTTTAGCTGGGTTAGAGCAAACTAGCTCAAACTAACCCCTCTTGTTTCGATGATTTGAGGCTATTTCAACCCAAACTAGCTCTAACTCATGGATCCAAACAAAGAGGAGTGTTACTCTACATGCTACAGTGTGGACTGTAGCACATTGTTTTTATGGCCATATCACCACATTGTTTTGTACTGCTGGTTCACTGGGCTACCGTGGTTACACGGCTGGTTCCACTGGGCTGCCGTGGTTTGCACTCCTCCGACACTGAGTAGTACTCCTCCGTTCCTAAATATAAGCCTTTGTGGACCATATACGGATGTATATAGATGCATTTTATGTGTAGATTCACTCATTTTTCTCCGTATGTGGTCCATAGTGAAATCTCTCCAAAGACTTATATTTAGGAGCGGAGGGAGTATATAATAATACTAGTATATACCGCATCATTCTTTGCTCCTTCTTACTACTCCGACATGTGGGAGAGCCGACATCTGGTCGACGTGTCATGCACCAGATTAGAGCGCGGAACAGAAGGGGGGCATCACCCCAGTCGGAGCGCCAGTAATTCATGACTATAGTGAGTGGTCATATCACAAGTCTTTCCAGCAGTAACACGCGTCAAATCGCACAGCCCCACTCGCTCACCCTCCTCGCCTCTCTGTCAAACCGCCTACCCGAAAACTGTCGCGCGTACTGCCCGGGAAAAGCCCCGACCTCAACTTTTAACTACGCGAAAATAGTTCGAGCTTGTTCGTTCTATATAAATACAGTACTTACTGTATGTTTATTCACCCGTGGGGTTGTTCAATGAATGGAGGCACGGGGAGCACAAGTGAACAATACTACCTCTGTCCGGGTTTATTGGTCCCCATTGTATTTCGTGCCAAATTTTGACCATAGATTAAACTAAGAAAATGTTCACGCATGTCACCAAACATTATATTTTTTTCAAAACTATGTTCAAATCTGAATCCAATGAGATAATTTTTCTTGACATGCATTAACATTTTGTTAGTTAAATCTTTAGTCAAAATTTGGCACAAACTATAAAAGGGACCTATAAACCGGAGACGGAGGTAATATCTTGTAGTAGTAAGTAGGAGTCGTAGAGTAGTCACCTTAAATAGAGAGTTTCTTTTCTTTAATGCCACGTACACAAATTGAAAGCGCTTGTTGTGGAGAGAAAAAGATAATCACTCCACTATATATGGGCCTTGAGGGCTGGCGCTTGCTTTACTAGGGTTGCTCTCTTCATTCTCTCATCCTCTCGGATATAAACAAGGCAGCGGTAGCGACATTTCTCTCTGCTCACCGCTGGTCACAGATCCGGCCGGATCCTTCGGCCGGTGTGTGTAGAGGACTAAAGGTGCATCGTTCACGCGGTCATCGCCCGCCGAGGGAGAAATCCACAGCTGCGGGAGGGGCCCGATCCTCTGCCGTGCGTTCTCTCCGGCCATGCACCGACTGGGAGGTCCTCCGACCCTTCTTCCTCCCTGCCGTATTGTCCATGATTCGACCTGCGCCGCCGACATCCGCCGACCCTCGGTATAAGTTCTTGAAAGCGGCCTTGCTCTACTGCCCCAGCTCCCACGTGTCTGCATGTGCATCTTTTCTATTCCCATCAGCTCTTCCAAAGCCACCTAAATTTTAGTATTATTAGAGGTAAAGCTACTTCATGCATTGAATATAAGGCTTTGTTCAAACAACGAAGAAAGGGGGAAAGTTGTAGCATGAATCTAGGACTTGATTCAAAGAGGAAATAATATGGTGAAAGTAGTAGAGACCGGATACCCAACCGATCTCTTGGTTGAAAAGGAAATAATGGGAAAACGCAGTACAAACTGGATAAGGAACAGATCTATTATTGGTTGAAAAAAGGATAGAAAGTGGCGGTGGTGGACAAGTCAGCGAGTATGTCCAGGATTAGATTTGCTGCCATCACATAGTAAAAGGTCTCCAGGATTAGATTTGCTGCCCTCACATAGTAAAAGGTCTCAGGATTAGATTTGATGCCCTCACATAGTAAAAGGTCTCAGGATTAGATTTGCTGCCCTCGCATAGTAAAAGGTCTCAGGATTAGATTTGCTGCCCTCACATAGTAAAAGGTCTCCAGGATTAGATTTGCTGGATTAGATATGATGCCCTCACATAGTAAAAGGTCTCCAGGATTAGGTTTGCTGCCCTCACATAGTGTGAACAAGCTCGGCATCACCACTTTATGCCTCCTTGTAGGTACATTGTGCTGATGCGTCCACTGTCGCATGTCCTTATAGCAACCTTATGCCCTTGTTAATGTAAGGGTGCATGTAAAATGAAGCAATCACACTGTTACCTTAGGGACATGTCTAACCAGTGTTATTGTTAATCTAATGCCTCCAGTGATAATATGCAATTAAACTATGTTACAAATGGCACTCCTGTTGTTTTCCCCAGTATGATAAGTAAGTTGCTCCTTTACGCTGCTGAGTGTCCTGGTGTCCCCACGGTCCCATGCCCTTAAACCAAATCTTTAGCTGTTGTTGATTTCTTCGTATTCGGTAAACAAGCAATGCCACCATTAAAGTAATCCCATATCTGAGGAATCTCATTGTTGATCGTAATGCTTACGGTAACATGAAGCATTGTTGATATTTAAAATTTCTCTTTGTCCTTGCGTGATTGCCATGAACATAATTAAGATGCTTCTTTTCATTTTGTATATGTTTCAGTATATTCTTATTGACCGGTAACTATTTACTTTCTATCATTTTGTGCAGATAGGGATATCCATTTCACCTTGTTGCTATTGTGACCTTTTGGTGAACTGCACAAAACACTTTTTTTTGAATGAGTGTCTTGTGCAGTTCAACTAAAATGTCACGTGGGCAACATCTCTTAAATTTGATGGAACTGCACAAAATGGTGATTGGAGTTTCCAAAATCTCCGTCAAGTTCTGCTGGTAATCTCGTGCAACATTTTATTAGCCTTTGCAAGATGGAGCCGTCACTGTCACCGCAATGGCACTTTATTTTAGTGGAACTGCACAAAAGGATAAGAAAATTATAGTTGCACCTTACATGAGCCGGACAACCAACCTTAATGTTCCTCAATTTTAGTGCAACTACTAAAGAAGAACCTGCCATCTCACAAGAGCAAGTACTTCTTGCTAGCTGAATGATGCAATCTTTGCTTCATTTCAGGTGAACCATGAAAAAAGCGCATGAATTGAATCATGGAACTCCAGGCAGACCTCATCCTAGTGGAGCTGGAGGTTGAGTTCAAGGAGGCCGCTATTAAAGTGAAATCATGCTCTCATGTCTCCTTGTTTGTGTTGTGCAAACATGCTGTGCAAACGGGAACACTCAACTACGGATGTTGTGACGGTCAAGAGCATTCGCCAAGTTCTTCAATTGTATGACATGGCTAGTGTCGGTGTCAAAACCGGCGGATCTCGGGTAGGGGGTCCCGAACTGTGCGTCTAGGCGGATGGTAACAGGAGACAAGGGACACGATGTTTTTACCCAGGTTCGGGCCCTCTCGATGGAGGTAATACCCTACTCCTGCTTGATTAATATTGATGATATGGGTAGTACAAGAGTAGATCTACCACGAGATCAAGGAGGCTAAACCCTAGAAGCTAGCCTATGGTATGATTGTTGTTAGCCCCTCGGACTAAAACCCTCCGGTTTATATAGACACCGGATAGGTTAGGGTTACACGTAGTCGGTTACAATGGTAGGAGATCTACATATCCGTGTCGCTAAGCTTGCCTTCCACGCCAAGGAAAGTCCCATCCGGACACGGACGAAGTCTTCAATCTTGTATCTTCATAGTCTTGGAGTCCGGCCGACGATAGTCCGGCTATCCGGACACCCCTAGTCCGGGACTCCTCGGTAGCCCTCGAACCAGGCTTCAATGACGGCGAGTCCGTAGCGTTGATTATCTTGACATTGCGAGGCGGGTTCCTCCTCCGAATACTTCATAGAAGGTTTTGAACACAAGGATAGTCTCCGGCTCTGCAAAACAAGTTCCACATACCACCGTAGAGAATAACTTTCGCACAGATCTCTTGGCGTATTCAGCGGCGTGACATCACACCACGGCCAGGCCTTTATATGAATCATTTTACCGTTCCACCTTAGCACGCGTTTAGCGGCGGTTTCCTAGGCACGTCTTATCAAAGCATAGATCGTGCCCCTTATTCGGGATTCTCATCAATACGGATGTGGGTAACCCATCCGCGCCATTGATTACTGGCGCTTGGAAGATAGCGAGTTTTACCGGGCTGGTGGGGGCGCATAACCGTCCGTCCATATAAGGGATAAGGATCCACCTTTTCACCTCGCCTCCTTCCTCTTTGCTCATCCATTTCCGCTTTCGAGCTCCAGCGCCCAAGTCCGCACATCCCACCTCAACCTTCTCCAACCATGTCGGGAGGCGGGAGGCAGGTGGATGGCCTCCTCCGTCACGAAGGGCACATCACAAGACTGCGGAGGCGGATATTTGTCCGGCGACATCGCGCCTGAGCTGCCCTCACGCGGGCAGCTCATTCCAACCCCAGGCCCCATGAGAGGTGGTGTTTCTCCCCACTTCCTCCGCAGACTAGGTTTTCCACTTCACCCATTTGTCCGGGGGCTCATGTTCTACTACGGCCTAGACTTCCACGACCTGGCCCTGAATTTTATCCTCAACATCTCGGCGTTTATCGTCATGTGCGAGGCCTTCCTCTGCATCCAGCCCCACTTGGCCTATGGTGAAGATCTTCAATGTCGGGCGAAGGTAGTGGGCGGCCGTCAAGCGGAATGCGGAGGCGCCATGGTCTGCAAGATGGCCAAGGTCCTATGGCTCGAGGGCGCCTTTGTGGAGACAATAAAGGGGTGGCAATCGGGGTGGTTCTACATCACCGAGCCACGTGACCCCGAATGGGTGGCGGCCCCGAATTCAGATCTGGCTTCCCCACACGGCTCTCGTCATGGAAAGAGGCGGGCACGACATGGGGAATTTGGAAGAGCTATCCGGACTCCAAACATGCGTCCAAAACCTGGTGGACAAGAATCTCGGGCTTGTCGGCGTAATCCAGTGATGCTCATCCGCGGATTCTCCCATGCCAACAACGGGCCTTTAACTTGTGGGAGTTCGATCCGGCACAAGACGAACCTTGAGCGGCTCTTGACACTACGTGCGAAGATGCACGGAAGGTGCTGTTCAAGGCGCTGAAGCCCCAACATCCGCTAACAAGGATCGCGGATACAGCTCGCATGGCGTCAAGCCGGCGAGTAAGTTATTTACCCTTTACGGGATTCTTTTTTTCATAGATTGACTCTATGTGGGATCTAAAACTCCCTAATCTTTGACAGGGATGGCTGAAGGCGTCCGGACAGATTCTTGTCCGGCTCCTTTGGGAAGACCGGAGGGCGCTTGATTAGCCGGGGCTGCTGGCTCGGCGCCGCATGTGGTGCCGGAGAAGAAGGCCAAGAAGGAGGCCACGGAAGTCGAAGGAGCTCCCGGCCGCCAGTCTTGTCGGTTCTGAAGCAGAATCTTCTCCCGAGGGCGAGGAGGAGGAAAAAGCTTCTCCCAGTGAGAGGAGAGGAAAGGAAGGCCGCCCTAACCGGGAGGCGGAGGAATCAGAAGGAAGAACCCTTCCTCCGGACTTCTCCACCAGCGTCGGCGACGAGGAGGAGGATTGGCCTACAAGGGCCAAGCCTCTGGCGAGATCGTAAGTGTCCAGGATACCCATGGCTTTTATTATTGCAGAGTGTTCTCTAATGTCGAACAATCGCAGCAGCCAAAGGCGAGTTCGCCGATTCATCAAGCGGGTCCACAGGCTCGTCGGAAGCGGAGAGTACCGCTTCCGACCGCCTCCTCGCCTCACGCTGCGGATAACGCGCGGTGGGGCCCCAAGGGGTTGGTCAAGAGGAGGTAGCGCAGGAGGTGCCACAAGGCAACCTCCGGACTCAGCGCTGAGGCAAGACCCCGGGGCTCTAAGCCCGACCCTTGTCGGACTCCATGCGGAACCTTCAGCGGTTCCGAGTCCCAAGCGGTCCTTCATAAGAAAGGTAAGGCGCCGGTGTCCTCCGTCCAACCGGAGGCACGGATAGCTTCTTGGGCGCTCAACAGCGCCTCCATCGAGGAGGAGCACCGCACTTTATGAGTGCGGTGATCCGAACGATTCGATCCGCCAAGAGCGGGCTGGCCAAGCTTGTACCAACCTTCTAACAAGCTTTGAGGTGAGTTTAGAATATGTAAAAATATTACCGCATAGGCAGTAGCCCATGATGCTTAGTTGGTGTTAGGAAAGAAAAGCGGACTAAGGATCTAAAAAGATATCTGCAGGAGTCTAACATAAGTATGTCAATATGGGAATGCAGGTTCTTGGCTGCTGACCTCTGCCGCACTAAGCTGCGGAGGTCAATGCATTGAAGCGAGCCTCGGCGGTCCGAGAACGAGCTCGGCCAAGGCCAAGAAGCAGCTCGAGGACAAGGAAGGTAAGTAGTACCTTATTAAAGAAATACCTTATAGAAAGGTTTTGGTTGCGAAAAATAACAGGAATAACATTGATCTGCGGGGGCCCACGAGCGAGGTGGCGACCACGAAGGAAGCGGTGTCCGTGGTCGGCAAAGCGGCTGCGGAACACCGAGCGAGAGAAGGGGAGGCGCTGGCTGGCCAAAATGCGGCAAGAGCTCCAAGCTCGTGGAAAAACACGAGTTTGGGCGTGACTCGAACTCGAGAGTCGAGGCTCGCCTCGGCTCTTGAGAGTGCCAAAGCTGCTATGGCGAGGCCCAAAATCCCTCAAGAAATTGAGTCGTTAAAGAAGATAGCGGTGGGTAAGGCATTTTTATGCAAAGCAAGCATGTGAAAGTAAATTACCTATTACTTACCGGTTCGGAGCTCTCCGGGAGCATTCGCAGATTTGCCCGTAGTGTGTCTAATGCTGCCGCATTCTACGCGCCAAGGAGGGAGCTCGGCGGAAAAGGTGTTACGGTCTCGATATCTTTGAGGCGAATCAGTGCCTGAGCGACCAGTGAAGCAGCTGGTAGAGCTCCAGAAGGTCGCCGAACAGGCCATGAAGGGCCTTATAAGCGGGTGTGGCCATTGGAGGCCATGCACAGGAGCTACTTTGGCTTAGTGCAGCGGTGGTGGGCCTTTGTCCACGGATTGAAGTCATCAAGCGCTCCGTCTTCATTGAAGGTGTCCGTCGGGCCCTCGCCCGTGCTAAAGTGCTGGGGAAAGCTGGATGCGGAGAAGCTTGTGACGGACGGGCCGAAGGGCAAGGAGCATCGTCGCCCAAAATGTACTATGAGGGCCTCTGAAGGGTGCCCGCCGAATAGCGGATGAGTGCTCCAAAGATGTAATTTTTAATAGACTCGCATTTGTTATCTGTCTGCTGAAAACTTGTTCATATCGCTAAGCAACGCTTGTTAATTTAAAATATTACCTTTTGTGCGGCCGTTTATCAAATTTGAGAGATGGCAAGTCGTTGGCTTCAGCCCCCATGCCACGAGTCTTTGGGGTGTTAGGGATAAACTTGAGTACTCTTGTTCCCATTTTTGGGTCCATCTAGGAGGCGCTCAACACAACGAACAAGGCAACCGGACTTATAATGCTTGAACACTCTCACTTAGCCATAGAATTCTATAATTTTAAATTTAGTGAAGCCCCTAGTATTCGGAAGACCGAGTTGGCGCTATCACGCCTTGGCGGACAATTCGGTTCCTCGCTCTAAGCGGCATAAGTCTTTAGGGACCCGAAAAACCTCTCGAACAGCGACCAGCTCTCTCCCTATCATGACGGTCAGATTTGGCTTTCTCCATTGAGGTGCTTGACCCAGCTCAAGCTGGGGCCCAATCGCGATGGTTCTCCCGTGCTACCTTAGCCGATATAGCGGGCGTAAGGTACCAAAACACGGGGCCGGGCAAACCCAACTATTGACCCAAGACATGATTGGAGCCGATTCATATAATGCTATAAGTTGGGGTGCCGCACTTGTGAAAGTGTTAGGACTTATCACACCATAATTTTGGGATACTTAAGCCCTGGTGTATTGGCCGCACCAAAGTGTCTGGTTGCAACATGTCATGAAATGAACATATGTATAGATAAAGGAAGTAGAGCAATAATAAGCAAAAGCTATGTATTGTTTATTCAAAAGGTACTGCAATGAAAGCGAGCGATACAAATAGTGCGATAAGCAAGGGATGGGACTATCTAACATGTCCCCCTCCGAGGGTAAGCTGGATGGTATGTAAAAGCAGGTATAATGCTCGTAATAGAGACCACCTGAACACTCGACGTGGCTTACTGCTTCCCTGGCAGTTGCATCATGAGTTCGGCGATTCTAGTGCTGGATAGGACTTCTGAAAGACGGAGTTCTGAATGTAAGAAAAAGGAAGAAAAAGGAAAAAAGAAAAAGAATGACATAATCGGGAGCCCCTGGTGCGGTCGAGCCGCATTCTTGGGCGTGTCGTGGTCTTGCCCCTCCCCATATGCCCATGGTATCTCGAGAGCATAATTATGTACGCGTAACACTGGCTTCGCAATTTCGCGAGGGTGGGGTTGGGGCGGATTACTCTGGCGATGCTTGAATCGTGCGAGCGGTCTTGTTATAAGTTACTCGGGCGCAGCGGTGTCCGGATGCTTAGTGGCGGACTCGAGAATTGCTGTGAGAGGCTGCTTTGTACCTCCGCGCGAGGGCCGCCGTGTGCTCCTCCGTTCGAGAAGGCGTTCGGTGTTTCCATTGACCGTGATTACTCCTCGAGGGCTGGCATCTTGAGCTTGAGGTATCGTGGTGCGGCACCGCATTGAACTTTACAAATGCGGTTCGTCCAAAGCGATGCATGATAGCCGCTGCGGAATGGGGCGATGTCGAAGATTAACTCTTCGCCCGGAAGTTATCCGGGGATCCGAAGACCACTTCAAGTGGCGAGCCCGTACAACTGGCCTCTACACCGGTATGGCGCCTTTAAAGGTCGTCTTTGTAGGTTTAATCCTTGAGGGTCTATGCCCATTTTGCGCTTTGTATCTGATAAAGCAGAGTTCGGCTGCTACCGCCGTCCATCGGGACTCGGTGAGGTGAAATCCGTCAATAATTGGGTCAAGAACCAATGCGGCGAAACCACCGTGGCGAATGCTAGTGGGGTGGTCCCTTGATCGAAGGTGATCGGGCAGGAAGACCATGGGTTGAACTTTGGGGCGCTGGCTCCATCGCATATCGTCCCTTAGTGCGCTTCCGCTCCCTTTTGGGTATGTGGGTTGCGTATATCATGTTCACCGTCCACACTTGTGTAGGAAAACCCTTCTCCCCTCTATTGTTCGGCGGCCGGGGCTCTTCCTCGTCATCGCTGTGCAGCCCCTTGTCATTGAGTCGGCACTTAACTTGCTCGCTTGCTTGAACACCCAACAGTCCTGTTGGTGTGATTGGCTGGTTTTCGGGGTGCCATGTATCGCACAAGCGATCAGTATTCGGTCCAAGTTGGACGGGCCTGGGTATTTCTTTTGAATGGCTTCTTCCGCTGACCGGGTTTAGAGCCTCTGAATCCGGCATTGACGGTCGTATCTTCCGTATTATCTCCGTTAATGCGGCGCTTGTTCTTGTTGCGACGCGACCTGCCATTGCTGTCTTTGGTATCCGAACTATCAGGATGTTTGGCCAAGTTGTTGCTTCGAGCCAGCCAGCTGTCCTCTCCCGCACAAAAGCGGGTCATGAGTGTTGTGAGGGCTGCCATGGATTTTGCTTTTCCTGTCCTAGGTGCCGGGCAAGCCACTCGTCGCGGATGTTATGTTTGAAGGCTGCAAGGGCCTTTGCATCCGGACAGTCAATGATTTGATTTTTCTTTGTTAGGAACCGTGTCCAGAATTGTCTGGCTGATTCTTCTGGCTGCTGAATTATGTGGCTAAGGTCATCGGCGTCTGGTGGTCGCACATATGTGCCCTGGAAGTTATCAAGGAATGCGGCTTCAGGTCCTCCCAACAACCAATTGATTATCTTTGGCAAGCTGTTGAGCCAATGCCGAGCTGGTCCTTTAAGCTTGAGTGGGAGGTATTTGATGGCATGTAGATCATCACCGCGGGCCATGTGGATATGGAGGAGATAGTCCTCGATCCGGACCCCGGAGGATCTGTGGTACCATTGTATGATTCGATGTTTACGGGTTTGAAGCCCTCGAGGATTTGATGATCCATTACTTCATCTATGAAGCATAGTGGGTGTCTTGGCGCCTCTGTATTGGGCTATATCACGGCGTAGCTCATATGAGCTTTGTCTCTGTGTTCGCCCGGCCGGTTTCTTTGTATTCGGCGCGACGGTAATCATCCAGCGTCGTTGGGTGCCCGCGATCCGTGGATCGATCTTGTATGTTTTTCCTTATCCTCAATATATCTCGCAAGTCCGCGCGTTTTTCGTGCCTTGGTACTTTTTGGCGGCGTCGGGGTGTGGCTTGGCGGAGGGCGAGAGGCTTCTCTGCTGCGGCCACAGGGTGGCGATCTGCCATGTCGTCTTGTTGGTGACTTGGGTGCTTCCTCCTCCGATCGAGGCAACGGCCTGCGTTTGGGGTAGCTTTTCGAGGCGTCGAGTTCATACTCTTGGCTGCAAGGACTTGATCCATCAGCCGACTAGCAGGTCTTGATCAGCTCTAAGTTGTTGTTGCTTTTCTTGAGGCTGCTTGCCGTGACTATAAGCCTGCGTTTGAAAGCGCTCTGTTGGCGGGATCCTCGAGGCACGACAAATTCGTCGTCGTCGAGGCTTGCCTCATCTTGGAGGGGCGCATAATTATCGTCCTCGACCTCTCTTCTGCCGCCTTGTCGTGCGGACTTGCTTCTCCCTCCTCTGCGCCGAGTCCTGCTGGAGGGTTCTCTTCTACCTTGTCCGGGGTGTTATTATCTCCGTGCGGAATCACCGTTTTTATTGTGGCGGGATTTAGGCGGCGCCCGGCAGCGTCGGCGCTTCGGCTGTTTCTTGGAGGGTCATCCTCCGTTGTTCCATCGCCGTTCCCATCTTTTGGGATGTCCACCATGTATATGTCATATGACGAGGTGGCCTTCCGGTGCCTATGGTAGGCGGGTCTTGGTCGTCTCGGCGTCGTCGGCCATACCGTCGGCGTCTTGAGTCAATCGAGCATGTCGGTTAAATCATCGGCAGTGGCTACAAAGTGGGTGGTGGGTGGGCGTTGAATTTCGTCGTCCGTATCCCAACCTTCTTGTCCTTGATCCGGCCGGGCTCTCCGGATAAAGAGAGGACTTTAGCGAATTCAGAATGTCGCCAAAGGCGAGTCTTGAAAGATGTCATGGCGATGAACTCCATAACGGGCTCCCAATCGGATTCGATTGGCGGTAGCGGAGGTTGAGTCCGGAGAGGAGTCCGGCACCCTAAGTCGAGGTCTTCATAAAGACGAGGATGGAGTTTGGCTCGATCGCCGTAGAGATTGTAGCCCCGAGGCGGTGTCAACCACTCGTCCTCGATCGGGAATCCGGCCGGATTAAGGGTCGGGCGGATCTTTGAGTGCGGCCTCGAGGGCCTTTGTTCGGCTGCGAGCTAGATCATGCCCATCGAGGCGGTCACGGCACGCATGGCTGCGGCTCGAATCCGTCGAATATCAAGTCTCCGCGAATATCGGCCGTATAGTTCAAACTTCAAATCTGACTGATGGCGGGGCGTAGCTTCGATCTGCTCCGGATGGCCAGCGAATTGGCCCTTGATGCAATGCCGCCCGAACACGAAGATCTGTCCGGGAGAAAAGTCTCACCTGGATCGCGTCGTTGTTGATGATCGAAGGAGCCATCGGGCCTATCGGTGGCGACAGAGGAACTCTCAATGAAAGCACCAATGTCGGTGTCAAAACCGGCGGATCTCGGGTAGGGGTCCCGAGCTGTGCGTCTAGGCGGATGGTAACGGAGACAAGGGACACGATGTTTTACCCAGGTTGGGCCCTCTCGATGGAGGTAATACCCTACTCCCTTGACTAATATTGATGATATGGGTAGTACAAGAGTAGATCTACCACGAGATCGGGAGGCTAAACCCTAGAAGCTAGCCTATGGTATGATTGTTGTTAGATCCTACGGACTAAAACCCTCCGGTTTATATAGACACCGGATAGGTTAGGGTTATCTGAGTCGGTTACAATGGTAGGAGATCTACATATCCGTGTACGCCAAGCTTGCCTTCCACGCCAAGGAAAGTCCCATCCGGACACGGGACGAAGTCTTCAATCTTGTATCTTCATAGTCTTGGAGTCCGTCCGTGACGATAGTCCGGCTATCCGGACACCCCCTAGTCCGGGACTCCCTCAGCTAGCCAAGATGGATTTAATCCCGGTATTCACTTTATCAAAAGGCTCTAATGGGTTGGTTCTGAATCTTGGAAGCTAGGAATCAATGAGATGTGTAGGCATCTTTGTTGTATTTATTATTTGAATCTTATTTGTTGGTTCTGAATCTTGCAAGCTCGGAATCAATGAGATGTGTAGGCATCTTTGTTGTACTTATTATTTGGATCTTATTTGTTGGTTCTGAATCTTGCAAGCTGGGAATCAATGAGATGTGTAGGCATCTTTGTTGTACTTATTATTTGGATCTTATTTGTTGGTTACGAATCTTGCAACACAGGAAACACGGCATGATGATGCGAGAGGACAACAACCATAACAAACAGTTCAAACTTGGTAGTATTATCTTTGTGAAAGTCGACAAATTGTCTTTGATCGTGTGCGTCACGAGAATAATAATTCTAATTGTTGTGCATGTTAATCCCGTGGCACTGATAGAACGAGCCAATGCATTACTTGTTTTAAGTATAAATTTCTATTAAAGCTAATTAAATTTAAGTAAAGTGACAACTAACTCCTGTTATTATAGTACCAATACAGACCCGCTCGTGAACCGACGTGTGGCCGGAGTAGGTTTCTTAATGGAGGCATTTGAATGCGCCGAGGGTGCACCTCTACGCGGGCGTGCATCAGACGAGGAGGTAATGCTTGTTGTCGCTTTGTACACACTCACTTCTTGTTGAATCCAGTTCTCCAAGAGCTGAAAACGAACTCTGCCGCCGCCTACACACTCGTTCACTCGAAGAGACTCAATGGCGATCCGAGGGGTGAGCCGCTTTGGATATGGACTTCAGCAAGGAGTTAGTTCGCCGTTCAGTCCTATGGCTGCACCAAGTTGAATGTGATGTACACCAACGATCACGTGCTCGGTGAAGCTACTGCCTCGCCTCGAGTCCTATGGCTGCACCAGGTTACGGAGCATTACGCCCGTTTCATCGGCACTTTGCACCTTCTCTATGGTGGAGAGAAGGAAGAACGCGACGATTCGCCATCTGGTGCAACAAGCTTGTCGACATCCGAAGCAATACAAGATCATCGACAACAGGCGGAGAAGGACTCCGTGGTTGACCTCGCTGAGACCATCATCGACCCCCGATACGCCAACATGAAAGAAGGCGACCTGAACACATGGGAGGTACCTGCGAATCTAGCCTACATAACCTACGCGGCCAAGGCGCATCGCATCTTACGACATGTACAGGCAGATATTGGACATGAGGCGTATGCGCTTCCCGTAACGGCGAGTACACGGACAGCCGCAGCGTCATGATCAAGCGTGCGGGAAGGTCTAGATGTTGTACTTTATACATTTATAGGCACCTTTATCATCTCGAGTGTTTCATGCATTAGCCTATGTGTCGTAATTATCTGTTTTGTCCGAAATATTTCTTTTAAGAACCCATTAACCTGATTGCTTTTTTAGTGGCTATTTGCTTATGTATGTAAACTAGTTCACTTGTTAAGTAAAAAAACTAGTTTACTCGGCCCGTGCTTTGAATCTCCTTCCTCCCAACATATTCCTCACCTCGGGTGGACCCAGCAGTCTCTGAATTTTCTCCCACTTTCTTTTTCGATGTAAACTGAGTTTTCTCGATACTTTCCCTAGAACCAACTCAAGCTGTCCCCGTCTAGCCTAAAAAATAATAATACCCCATACTATTAACTCATCAAATTAAAATGATATTTTATTTCGTAAGTTGAAAGTTCTTACAAAATAATAATAATAATTGTTTATATATAACTTGCCAAGTTAACTCCTAGTGATTGCGTACATAATCTTGCAAAGATTTTCTTGGCGATGCAATCATGTGTTTATATTTTATAACATTTCTCCGTCTAGCCCAACATGATATTTTCACCCAGCCCAGCAAGTCCATGAATTTAGAGAAAAATGCAAATGGGATTTAAGCGGGCTGCATAGATGCTACACCATTGTTTCACCCAGCCCACCAAATGGACTAAAAAACAAATGGTGGTGACATGTGGGCGATGGGTCAAAACCTAAGAAGGCTTTGGGTTTACATCAACGGCCGCATTCTTCTTCAATCTCGTCTTCTTCCCCAGTGCTGCGGAACCGCTGTTCTAGCCTTGGCGTCGGTGGCGTTGTTTTCGCTCCTCGGTAAACGCTACCCGCCGACGGCAGGCCATCCTCCTCCGCACCTCCTGTTATTCTCTGCGAGTGTAGGTCCACCCCTTTTGAACCAGTCAAGTTTCCAACTCCTCTCCGTCTGCGACTCCACTACCGCGTCTTCCCCATCTCCGGGTCGTTCCAGTCTGGGGCCTTGCCGTCGTCCACCGCCTCGGTGCGCTCGGCGGCGTGGTTAACATACGAGAGTCATCGGAAGAGGACTGTACGTGGAGAGCCTGCGGCTGGGACCCACGAGGTCCATGGTCGCACGCAAGAAAGTTCCTCCTTATTCGCACTATCGTGGGAAGGGCTTACGTATTTCGCGAAAAAACGCCCCCCGCTAACAGTCGGACCCACCAGCTATATCTTCGCGCATGAGAAGTGCCTCCTTATTCGCACCAAAAATGAATACCCCCCGCTAGCTGGGACCCACCATAGTGGGTGGCTGACTTAATGGGCCTACTAAGTTTACGAGGGCGGAGGGCTTTGTCAACTTAGTCAATATGAACGATTCTAGCTCCAAAGTGACCATCGATGTCCATCCAATGGCCATAGTGCTTCTTCAACCTCTGGTCTTCTTGCTCCGGCCGCCCAAAGCAGCGCCGGTCGTGCAGCGTGCTCCACGCCTCTCGTGGCGGCTGTGATGCCCCTTGAGCCTCACCGCCCCTACTACTCCCACCGCTGGCCTAGGGTATCCCTCTACTCACCCACACCCCTGTTATTCTGGCGGCGGCAACCTCACGCCGTGCCGAACGGTGAACCTCGTACTCCTCTCCGGCGTGGGCATCCGCTGCCGCGTCTTCCCGGCCGCGTCGTCCCTTCCTAGGCCTCGCCGTCCTCCTTGCCTTGGTGCTCTCTGTGGCGTGGTCAATGTGGTCAACGACCGACTTCCATCGGAAGAGTACTATCACGTGGAGAGGGTGGCAGGTGGGTCCAAGGCCACAACCCAGTTTTTTGTGATTTGCCAAGTAAGTCGCTTTGTCGGGCTGTTGGGCTGCAAATCTTTCAAGACGAGGAGAGCTTCATTCGGCTGGCGAGAAAATGGCCTATCGATAATGAGAAATGGGTTGTACATTTTAAAACACATCAAACCGGCAATTAGTTTCAAATATCTTTTTTCATTTTGAGATTTTAAATTACATTAATTTTTATCGTTGAGAATTTGTTGGATTTTATATTGATATACATTTATTTTTAAAATCAGTTTGAATGTGAGTCGAAATTTCAGGATTTAAAACAGTTCGGACCTTTTGAAATATGCAAAATTTCGCATAATTTTTAACCGTGGCCACAATATGGGCTGTAATGCTAACAAAAGAATATGGGCTCCAAAAAACCTTAAGAATTAGCAAATGGGTTGTAAATTATTAGAAATAATGGCGAGATGGGTTGTATCTGTTTTCCATAGATTTGAGGCTTTCCTAATAAAGGTTGGCCACAAGTAGTATTATTGGATGTCCATCCAACGGCCGTCGTCTTCTTCAATCTCTGCTCTTCTGCTCTCGGCCGCTCAAACAAGCGCCCGGTGGGACTGCTGCTCCCTCCTCCCCTTGGCGGTACTGCTACCACAGAGCCTCCTTCGCCCCGTACTCCCATCCTTGGCCTAGCCATCCTCTACTCACCCACACTGCTGTTATTCTCTGGCGACAGCGAGCAGAACGATAAACCCTCGTGCGGTCGTACTCCCCTCCGCGTGGGAAACAAGCGCCAAGTCTTCCCTATCTCGTGTCGTTCCTTCCTAGGCCTCGCCTCGTCCACCACCACAGTGCTCTCGGCGGCCTGGTCAGCGTGGTCAGCGACGACATGCATCTGAAGTGGATTGTATGTGGAGAGGCCGACAAGCTGGGTCCATGGCGCATGCAAGGAAATGCCTCCTTATTACGTGCAAAATAATGATTCCTCCACGACATCAAGGACCCACCAAAGGGCCTCTGTATTTCTGAAAAAAATATTCACGCCAGCGACAGCTCGGACCCACCAGCTATATCTTCATGCGCAAGGAAGTGCCTCCTTATTACGCACAAAAAATGAATACTCCCTTGTTATTTGGGACCCGATTATAGTGGCGAGGCTGACTTGTGGGCCTACTAAGTTGGCGGGGACGGAGGGCTTTGTCAACTTAGTCAATATGCACGATTCTAGCTCAATGACCGTCGATGTCCATCCAGCGGCCGTAGTGCTTCTTCAACCTCTGGTCTTCTTGCTCCGACCACCCAAACCCGGCGCCGGTCGTGCCTCGTGCTCCTGCCTCCGTGGCGGCTGCGATCTGGCGGAGGTCTCACCGCCCCCTACTACTCCCACGGCTGGCAGGCCATCCCTCTACTCACCACACCCCTGTTATTCTCGGCGGCAGCAGCCTCACACACCAGCGAACCGGTGAACACTCATACTCCTCTGGCGTGGGCATCCCTTGCGCGTCTTCCGGCTCCCGTCGTCCCCTTCCTGGGCCTGCGCCCGTCGTCCACCGCCACTGGTGCTCTCGGTGGCGTGGTCAGCGTGGTCAAGGAATGGCTTCCATCGGACGTGGGCTGTATGTGGAGAGGGTGGCAGTGGGTCCCGGCCGCCGCAAGGAAGTGCCTCCTTATTACGCGCAAAATAATTATTCCTCCACGACGGCGGGGACCCACCGTCACGGGCCACCGTATTTCCGCGAAAAAACGTTTCCCCGACTCTGGGACCCACCGCTACATCTTCATACGCAAGGAAGTGCGTCCGGGCAAAAAATGATTCGCCCCACGACTGCTGGGACCCACGGCTACATCTTCGCATGCAAGGAAGTGCACGGCGGTCGGGACCCACGGTCGAAGCGTCGTGGGGTTGTCATTCGGTCGTGACGTTATGCGTACATCTTTGGTCGTTGTAGAAGCGGCGCCGCGATGTCGTAGTAGAGGTGCACACGTAGCATGTACGTCACGATACAGCGCGCGGTGCAAGAAAGAAAATCTGACGCGCGTCGTACATGGGCGAGGGTCTCGAATGCCTACTCGGCGCATCATCGTACATGGCTGGGTTGGAATGGAGAAAGCAGCGCGTCGTCGTGTTCATGGGGAGCTAACCGGCTGGGTTGGAGCGGAATGCGTGGTGCGTGTTCATCGGGAGGCTTGGGCCGGAACGGCGATGGAAACAAGGCTGGCGTACCGCTGTGGAGAAACAGCCTTGTGTTCGACCGACCACGTTCAAAGCAGGATCTGTTGATCAAGAGGGCTGGCGTACCGCTGGCGAGAAGCAGACCTCCTACGGTCAGCAGAAGTCTGTTGATCGGGAGGGTGTGGCGTCTTGCAAAGCAGACGAAACGGACCTCCTCACGGTCGAAGCAGGGTCTGTTCGCCGAGAGGTGTGTCGTACCCTTGAAATGGGCGAAAGCGGACCTCTCACAGTCGGCAGAAGTCTGTTCGCCGGGAGGGTGTGGCGTACCGCCAAAAGCGGATGAAATGGACTTGTGTTGGGCGCTAAGGTCGAAGCGAGGTCTGTTCGCCGGGAGGGTGTGGCGTACGCAAAAGCAGGACTCCACGAGATACTATTCATCTCCACCGTCGACCTCCTTGACCTCCACGGGCTATCATCGACCTCCTCCGGCCTCCACGGGCTCCTGTTCATCCAGCCTCCACATGGCGCTACTCCACAGCTCTTTGTTCAACCACCCCTCCACGGGCACCCCTCCACCGTCTCTGTTCATCCAGCCCTCCACACCACGAGGTCTGTTCAACCACCCTCCACGGGCACCCCTCCACCGTCTCATTCATCCGACCCTCCACCACCACGGGTCCTGTTCATCCGAGGCAACGCCACGCTCCTTGTTCATCAACCCCCTGCAACACTCTTTGTTCATCAATCGATCGGCTTGATTAGCAGCGATAGCGAAGAATCGCTCCATCGGGTTGATTAACAGACCATCGATCGATCACTCGGATTCGATAACACGTAGCTGCAGTGCAATCGCTCGGGTTGATTAGAGCCCAATGCCCGTTCGGGTTCGATTAGAGCCAGCGCCTGCTGCGTGTATGAGAAAGCAGCGCATCGCTCGGCCCCGACCTCCCACCGTAACAAGCAACTCCCGAAATTTTCCTCCCCCTCGCTTCTACCACGGTTTTTACTGTCATGGGCGGCCCAAAGAATGTCATGCAGCTGCGTCTCCGGCCCGCCCGAGACGAAAAGCCCATTTTCTGTCATGATTTTTGTCATAGAAGTAGGAGCCCACCACATCTATGATGATACGGGTTTTGTCACAATTATCGTCATAGAAGTGTCATATGTATGATGTAAAAAAATTAGATCGACCCAAAATGTCACGGATGTGTCCTTTTTTTTGTAGTGGCAGCAGTCGGAAATTTGAGGTTCAAATTCCTCGAGGCTATCATGTTCCTCCTTTGTGTAGGCAATCCTTTGGCAAATTCCTAACTCCTCGGTTAGAACAAATTCCTCGGCGACCAAAGAACTTCGTCTACATCACTTTGAAGAAATTGGTGAGCTAGTATGAGATTTCAATGGCTTCACTTTCGAAGGGATTGGTAGGTGTAGGATTTTGAGTTGAGCATCACATGGAAATTTTTCCTTAGTATTTCCTCGACCCACTTTAACGATACGGTGTTTCCTATGACTCAAGAAGAGAAAGCGAAACTACAAAACAAAAGTCTTCACGCTTCATGTTCCTCAAATGAATACCAAGTCTTCAAGGTCACTGTGCTACCGCCTGAGCCTCTCATCGCCCCGTACTCCCATCTTGGCCTAGCCATCCCTCTACTCACCCACACTGCTTTGTTATTCTCTGGCGGCGGGCAGACGATAAACCCTCGTGCAGTCGTACTCCCCTCGCGTGGGAAACAAGCGCCAAGTCTTCCCTATCTCGTGTCGTTCCTTCCTAGGCCTCGCCTCGTCCACCACCACAGTGCTCTCGGCGTGGCCTGGTCAGCGTGGTCAACGACCGACATGCATCTGAAGTGGGTTTGTATGTGGAGAGGCCGACAACTGGGTCCATGGCCGCATGCAAGGAAATGCCTCCTTATTACGTGCAAAATAATGATTCCTCCACCTGACATCAAGGACCCACCAAAAGGGCCTCTGTATTTCCACGAAAAAAATATTCTTGCCAGCGACAGCTCGGACCCACCGGCTATATCTTACTTGCGCAAGGAAGTGCCTCCTTATTACGCACAAAAAATGAATACTCCCTTGTTAGTGGGACCCGATATAGTGGCGAGCTGACTTGTGGGCCTACTAAGTTGATGAGGGGCGGAGGGCTTTGTCAACTTAGTCAATATACGATTCTAGCTCAATGGCCGTCGATGTCCATCCAGCGGCCGTAGTGCTTCTTCAACCTCTGGTCTTCTTGCTCCGACCACCCAAACCAGCGCCGGTCGTGCCTCGTGCTCCTGCCTCCGTGGCCGGCTGCGATCTGTGGAGGTCTCACCGCCCCTACTACTCCCACCGCTGGCAGGCCATCCCTCTACTCACCCACCCCTGTTATTCTGCGGCGGCAGCCTCTCACCGCATGCGAACGGTGAACACTCATACTCCTCTCTGGCGTGGGCATCCTTTGCGCGTCTTCCAGGCTCCGTCGTCCCCTTCCTAGGCCTGCGCCGTCGTCCACCGCCCTGGTGCTCTCGGCGCGGCGTGGTCAGCGTGGTCGAGAATGGCTTCCATCGGACGTGGGCTGTATGTGGAGAGGCGACAGTGGGTCCACGACCATGACAAGGAAGTGCCTCCTTATTCAGCATAAAATAATTATTCCTCCACGGCGGCGGGGACCCACCGTGCAGGCCACCGTATTTCCGCAACGTTTCCCACGACTCTGGGACCCACCAGCTACATCTTCGCGCAAGGAAGTGCGTCCGGGCAAAAAATGATTCGCCCCACATTGCTTTGGGACCCACGGCTACATCTTCGCATGCAAGGAAGTGCACGGCGGTCGGGACCCACAGTCGAAGCGTCGTGGGGTTGTCATTCTGGTCGTGACGTATGCGTACATCTTGGTGTCGTTGTAAGAGGCGCTTGCGTGTCGTAGTAGAGGTGCTGCGTAGCATGTACGCGTGCATTACAGCGGCGAGGTGCAAGAAAGAAAATCTGACCCGCGTCACACACATACAGGCGGGGTCTCGAATGCCTACTCGGCGCATACATTACATGGCTGGGTTGGAATGGAGAAACAGCGTCGTCGTCGTGTTCATGGGGAGCTAACCGGCTGGGTTGGAGCGGAATCGTGGTGCGTGTTCGCCGGGAGGGCTTGGGCCGGAGCGGCGATGGAAACAAGGCTGGCGTACCGCTGCGGAGAAACAGCCTTGTGTTCGACCGACCACGTTAAGCAGGATCTGTTGATCAAGAGGGCTGGCGTACCGCTGGCGAGAAGCAGACCTCCTACGGTCGAAGCAGGGGTCTGTTGATCGGGAGGGTGTGGCGTCTTTGCAAAGCAGACGAAAGCGGACCTCCTACGGTCAAAGCAGGGGTCTGTTCGCCGAGAGGGTGTGTCGTACCATGAAAATGGGCCAAGCGGACCTCCTACGGTCGAAAGCAGGGTCTGTTCGCCGGGAGGGTGTGGCGTGCCGCCAAAGCGGATGAAATGGACTTGTGTTGGGCGCTAAGAGTCAGAAGCGAGGTCTGTTCGCCGGGAGGGTGTGGCGTACCAAAAGCAGGACTCCACGAGATACTATTCATCTCCACGTCGACCTCCTTGACCTCCACGGGCTATCATCGACCTCCTCCGGCCTCCACGGGCTCTGTTCATCCAGCCTCCACAGCGCTACTCCACAGCTCTTGTTCAACCACCCCTCCACGGGCACCCCTCCACCGTCTCTGTTCATCCAGCCCTCCACACCACGGGTCTGTTCAACCACCCTCCACGGGCACCCCTCCACCGTCTCATTCATCCGACCCTCCACACCACGGGTCTGTTCATCCGGAAGCAACGCCACCGCTCCTTGTTCATCAACCCCCCGCAACACTCACTTGTTCATCAATCGATCGGCTTGATTAGCAGCGATAGCGAAGAATCGCTCCATCGGGTTCGATTAACGACCATCGATCGATCACTCGGGTTGATAACACGTAGCTGCGGTGCAATCGCTTCGGGTTGATTAGAGCCCAATACCTCGCTTCGGGTTCGATTAGAATAACGCCTCGCGCGTGTATGAGAAAGCAGCGCATCGCTTTCGGCCCCGACCTCCACCGTAACCGGCAACTCCCGAAATTTTCCTCCCCTCGCTTCTACGGTTTTTACGTCATGGGCGGCCCAAAGAATGTCATGCATTGCGTCTCCGCCCGCCGGGACGAAAAGCCCATTTTCTGTCATGATTTTTTGTCATAAGTAGGAGCCCACCACATCTATGATGATACGGGTTTTGTCACAATTATCGTCATAGAAGTGTCATATGTATGTGAGAAAAAAATTCGTTGACCCAAAATGTCACGGATGTGTCCTTTTTTGTAGTGGCAGCGGTCGGAAATTTGAGGTTCAAATTCCTCGAGGCTATCATGTTCCTCCTTTGTGTAGGCAATCCGCTTTGGCAAATTCCTAACTCCTCGGTTAGAACAAATTCCTCGGCGACCAAAGAACTTCGTCTCATCCTTTGAAGAAATTGGTGAAGCGTATGAGATTTCAATGGCTTCACTTTCGAAGGGATTGGTAGGTGTAGAGATTTTGAGTTGAGCATCACATGGAAATTTTTCCTTAGTATTTCCTCGACCCACTTTAACGATGCGGTGTTTCCTATGACTCAAGAAAGAAAGCGAAACTACAAAACAAAGTCTTCACGCTTCATGTTCCTCAAATGAATACCAAGTCTTCAAGGTCACACCAATTTCTTCACTTTCAAAGTCTTGAATACCAAAGTCTTGAGTTGAAGGACTTCATTTTTAGAATTGACTTTCCTTTGTAAATATCAAACTCCTCATAGACTTATAGACACTGTGTACACTCATAAACGCATTAGACCCTTAACCTATAAGTCTTCAATACACCAAAATCACTAAGGGGCACTAGATGCACTTACAATCTTTGATTAACGAGCTAGTCAAGTAGAGGCATACTAGGGACACTTTGTTTGTCTATGTATTCACACATGTACTAAGTTTCCGGTTAATACAATTCTAGCATGAATAATAAACATTTATCATGATATAAGGAAATATAAATAACATCTTTATTATTGCCTCTAGGGCATATTTCCTTCAGATCGTGTGATCTCGAGATGGAGATTTGCCTCCATGGATCGTGAGAGTTTGTGATGGACTAAGTTGGGACACCCCTGCAGGGTTTAATCTTTTCGAGAGCCGTGCCCGCGATTATGTGGAAGATTGGAATTTTATAATATCCGGTTGTAGAGAACTTGACACCAGATCCGAAATAAAATACACCAACCGCGTGTGTAACCGTGACCGTCTCTTTTTGAGTGAGTTCGAGAAGAGAACACGATGGGGTTGTGTTTGACTCGTAAGTAGTTCAGGATCACTTAGTGATCATTACTAGTTTGCGACCGTTATGCGTAGTTACTCTTCTTACTCTTGTACTCGTAAGTTAGCCACCATACAATGCTTAGTGCTGCTGCAACCTCATCACTTATCCATTCCATACCCATTAAACTTTGCTAGTCTTGATACCCATGGTAATGGGATTGTTGAGTCCTCGTGGCTCACAGATTACTACAACAACACGTGCAGGTACAGGTAATACGATGATCGGACGTGACATCGACGCTTGATTGTTTTGGAGTTCTTCTGCTTCTTCTTCGATCAAGGGATAGGTTCCGGGTCGGGAGCCTGGGATTAGCAGGGCGGATGTCGTTCTTCTTTCGTTTGATTTCAAACGTCGTCGGATCCTGCTCTTCTGTATGATGAGTGCTATGTATTCATGAACTGTTGTATTCATGTTGTAGCTTGTGGCGAGTGTAAAGACTTTAACTTGTATTCTCATCTATTCAGTATATGGTATGTTGTAATGATATCCACCTTGCTATGCGCTTGAAATGCGATTGTGCCCCAATCATGAATTCATCACGTGATTGGGATAGAATTGCATCTTGGGCGCTACAAGTTGGTATCAAAGCCTTATCAACCGCAGGAGCCCCCTTGATTGATCGAACCATTGCCGTTGTCGAGTCTAAAAAAAACTATTTTGAGTCTACTTATACTCCCTCCGTTCCTAAATAATTGTCTTTCTAGAGATTTCAACAAGTGACTACATACGAAGCAAAATGAGTGAACCTACACTCTAAAACATGTCTACATACATCCGTATGTTGTAGTCCATTTGAGATGGCTAGAAAGACAATTATTTGGGAACGGAGGGAGTATATCAGAGAGTAGGAATTCTTTTTACTCCTTATCCCCTTCGTTGCTCTGGTAAGGACTCGTGACGTAGGTGTTTTGATTCCACTACTCTCCTTTTTCACTCAAAATTTTTTAGGATCACGCGGGTATTGTTGGAATCGTTGTGATATCGATGTGACGGGAATTCTGTTCTTGGTGCCTCCTATCATTTAGGGGTTGTGGCAGTGTCCCGGGGAGTTGAGCTCCAAGGTGTTTTTGTCACAGTGCTTATCATTTAGTTCTAGAATACCAGAGGACGCCGACATTGAAGATGCTTCTATACTCTTTGTGGTGAGAGTAGTTTGGCGCCACCCAGTACTGGTGAGAGCGATCAGATGTATAGCCACAGCTAGTATATCAGATGTTTTTCGAAGGTCTGAGGTACACAATTTGCGAGGTTCTTGGTTATGTGTTGAGGAGGCAGTACATTTGGAGCGTAGAATTCTGCTAGGAGTTGTGTCATGATATTTTGCTCCTTGTACTTATTGTACCGGATTGCATAACCAAAATTTTCGGGAGTTCTCATGTGGGAATTCAAGTAGTTACCTAGAATATCTTTCCGACAGATGCATGATATGGGATTGTTAAATTTCTATCATATGTATTTGTTTCCGGCTTATTCTGCAAGCAAAATCCTTTGTTTTGTTTTGGTTGTGGTATTCGAGTTGCTTCAATGTCAAGTATTGATTCCATACCTTTCCTAATCGGTGTTCTCATATTTTTATGGGAGTGCTAATCCTTCTTGATCATCGAGATTATCATGTCAATCATTTTCAACTGGTTCACTTCTCTTCAAGTTATTCCATACAGGCGCCGTTGAGAAGCCCGAGGATTTGTCTGTTTCATCCGTCCCAAGTTGCCTTTGTTTTTCCCACCATCCCACCCTTTTCTTCAAGGACTCAGATTCCTTAATCATGTGTCCTTTTATTCGTGTGAAGTCTCTTCATTCTTTTCCTTCAATGTTCTTAACCGGTGATTCCTCGTGAAGATGCTAAGGAAGCTTTAGGTTTATCATTCTTCGTTCCCTTTTCTTCTCCGGTAAACTAAATTCAAGCTTTCGGTGTTGATCATATCCCTTTCCTCGTTTCAAATTCTTTCCCATTCCGGTGCACCTCTTAATCATTATCATCTCGCTATTCATTTGCTCTGGAGTGCAGAAGATATCTCAGAATATTCGCGTTTCTATTCTCAATCCGTTCAAGCTATTTCAAGGATGTTGTCTCATTAAAGCCATTTAATTCAACCAGTGCAATCTCTCTTTCAAGCAACCATTTCCAACGGTGTTTATTTTGAGTGGCCCCTAACCCGCAGGTCTTTTCCCAGGATCTTACCCGACTCTTTTAAATTTCTCTAGAGTGATTCTCAAATTCTTTCAAAGTTTGATGTAAGAATGAATTCTCATCAGCCAGATGCCTTCTCCAAGATTGCTTTCAAATTCTTTTCATCTTTGGCTCAACATTTTATCTTTTCATTCATCCGGAGTGTCCCAACAATTTGGTAGTGTTCCTTGTCATCATTCTTAGCGTTGAAGACTGAAGAAGAGTTTCTCTTAAATCTTGGTCCGTTCTCTTGAAGATTCATGGTTTTGGCTTCATGTCATCCTCATAATTGTTTTCAATCATGAGAATTCTTTTCATACCCATCCAAAGCATTTCAGGAGTTGTTTTCGTTCTAGACCATCTGAAGGCCATCATTTAAGAAGGTTTCGTCTTCCTAAGTGTGAGGCGAAGGTGGATGGGTGACCGCGGTGCGGCGCGCGTGTGAGGGCGTGGATAGGGGCGCGCCGAGCGACTGCGGGGGCAGGTAGAGCGCGTCGGCAACAGATGCGGGGCGCGGCAGACAGAGGTGGCACAGGGAGGCAGGGGCGTGGGCGGTAGGATCTGTGAGGGGGCTATGGCGTTTACGGGGCGAGGCGAGAAGAAGAGGCAGTGCATTCTTCTTTACTGCAGCGTCTTGTGAGGCGGAGTCACGACCTCGGGCGTCTGAGGTGGAAGCGGCTGCGGTGGCTGTGGCAGCAGTGCTCGGCGATGGGGCGACTCACGGGCACGGAAAGCAAAGGGGGAAGGTTCAAGGGGGAGCTGGGGCTCACATGGGGCGGTGAGGTGCTCGGGGAAGCCGGGGCTCGTCGGAGGGGAGTGGGTCGAGCGGCGGACCGCGACGATCCAGTCGACGATGCAACTTCTCGAGGGCGTCCTACCCCGCGTGGTTGGTCGTGAGCAGCGGCGATGAGGCGCAGCTCTGGGCGTCAAGCGCTGACGAGGATGGCGATGTACCTTGGCGGCGTGATGGCGCGGTGATGGCAGCGTTTGGGCGACAAAGACATGGAAGGGGGTGAGGCGAGGGAGAAGAGGGGGTGTCCTAGGGTTCCAGCGGGGAGAGGGGGTTGGGGTGGCACTTAACCTCCGGGGGCACTTAAAACCGCATCAAGTATGTCAATATGCACAAGGCTGCCATTACGAAGAATTCAGTCGAATCCTGCTGGGTTTGGTGAGTGGTTGAGTGCTTCCTTTGTACTGTGAGTTATCTTTGTTCTATTTTTGTGGTTGGTGCTTTCACATGGAGGAACTAGCAAGTTTCGGATCAAATTGTGAATTAATGGCCGGTGCCTTCATCCTGGAGGTCACCCATGACCGGTAGTCTGAGGCCTGGGCATTCGGTTAGACTGAACAAATCGGTTCGGTGCATCGGGTCTTTTTGAATTTCGGTTCTGTGCTTTTCCTGACCGATCGGTCTTGGAAGAAATTAGTGACCGATACTTCGGACAACCAGAAAATCGGTTCGGTCCTCGGTTACTACTGAAGAGACCCGATATTTTGACTGGGAGGAAGAAATCGGAGCTCCAATCTTTGTGAAGAAAAAGTGAACGAGCGAACATGAATTAATTGAAACATCTATAACATACAGGGGCTGATGCATCGTCGGAAGCAGGCAGCCGGTCATGAATCGGTACTACCCATGAGCCCACGAACGCGTCGAAGGGATGGACGTCGACGGACATTACCCGTCGCGAGGGAGCAATGAGCGCCGCCGGCAGCCACTTCGCAGGACGCATGTGTGCACAGTCGCAGGCTGCAGCCACCACGCAAGACGCATAGATGCAAGCATGCAGCCGGCGGCCGCTGGTATTGCGCGAGAAAGGAAAAAAGGAGGCGCGCCGCTATGTGATGTAATGAGGGATCTAGGGCGAAGCATCTAGCGAATCGAGGATACGACGTACAATAGTTATTGGGATTTTTCTAGTGGGCTTAGTACGATGGCCCTAATATGCACGACGCAGGGCTGCATGTGTTCGGTTAATTCGGGAGATTCGGTCAACAGGATCGAACAACCGAATCCATCGATGTAATATCGGTTTCTGATGTTCTGTGACCGAGCGAACAACCGAAGTTTCAGTCCTCGGTTTTTTCGGCTTCGGTCTCGGTTTTTTCGGCTTCGGTCTCGGTTCTCAGTTTTTATGCTCCGGTCTTTGGTTTTTGGCTTCTGGTGTAATATCACGATGCGGCGAAAGCTTCAGGGTCGGTGATATCTACTAGGATCTCATGCGGACACGGACTTGGAAATCGTGCAGCTCCAGCATGCAGTAGAAATCTTCTCCGTGACTGCCCGATCTCCCTCCTAACACTGGGACTATTGAACCGTTGCATTGCGCCACGATCAATAGAAAATTAATCAACATGCTTTGTATCTGGAAATCTCTTCTTTCCCGCCGACAGATTTTGCGTGCGCATAAGTGATACGTCTCCAACGTATCTATAATTTACGAAGTATTCATGCTATTATATTATCTATTTTCGATGTTTATGGGCTTTACTAAATACTTTTATATTATTTTTAGGACTAACCTATTAACCGGAGGCCCAGCCCAAATTGTTGTTTTCTTGCCTATTTGGTGTTTGAAGAAAAGGAATATCAAGCGAGTCAAAGGGAATGAAACCTTCGGAGAGTTATTTTTGGAGCGGAAGCAATCCAGGAGACTTGGGTAGGCGTCAAGGAAGCTTGAGGAAGCCACGAGGCGAGGAGGCGCCCTACCCCACAGGCACGCCCCATCCTCGTGGGCAGCTCGTGGCTCCTGACCGACTTCTTTAGCCTATATATATATATATATATATATATATATATATATATATATATATATATATATATATGTCCATATACCCAAAACATCGGGCAACAGAATAGATCGGGAGTTCGCGCCGCAAGCCTCTGTAGCTACCAAAACCAATCGGGACCTGTTAGGCACCTGCCGGAGGGATCCCTCATCGGTTGCCATCTTCATCATCCGGCGCTCTCCATGGCGAGGAGGGAGTAGTTCACCCTCGGGGCTGAGGGTATGTACCGATAGCTATGTGTTTGATCTCTCTCTCTCTTGTGTTCTTGAGGTGGTACGATCTTGATGTATCGCGAGCTTTGCTATTATAGTTGGATCTTATGATGTTTCTCCCCCCTACTCTCTTGTAGTGGATTGAGTTTTCCCTTTGAAGTTATCTTATCGGATTGAGTCTTTAAGGATTTGAGAACACTTGATGTATGTCTTGCATGTGCTTATCTGTGGTGACAATGGGATATCACATGATCCACTTGATGTATGTTTCGGTGATCAACTTGCGAGTTATGTGACCTTGTCAACTTATGCATAGGGGTTGGCACACGTTTTCGTCTTGACTCTCCGGTAGAAACTTTGGGGCACTCTTTGAAGTTCTTTGTGTTGGTTGAATAGATGAATCTGAGATTGTGTGATGCATATCGTATAATCATACCCACGGATACTTGAGGTGACATTGGAGTATCTAGGTGACATTATGGTTTTTGGTTGATTTGTGTCTTAAGGTGTTATTCTAGTACGAACTCTATGATAGATCGAACGGAAAGAATAGCTTCGTGTTATTTTACTACAGACTCTTGAATAGATTGATCAGAAAGAATAACTTTGAGGTGGTTTTGTACCCTACCATAATCTCTTCGTTTGTTCTCCGCTATTAGTGACTTTGGAGTGACTCTTTGTTGCATGTTTAGGGATAGTTATATGATCCAATTATGTTATTATTGTTGAGAGAACTTGCACTAGTGAAAGAATGAACCCTAGGCCTTGTTTCCTCGCATTGCAATACTGTTTATGCTCACTTTTACCACTTGCTACCTTGCTGTTTTTATATTTTCAAATTATAAAAACCTATATCTACCATCCATATTGCACTTGTATCACCATCTCTTCGCCGAACTAGTGCACCTATACAATTTACCATTGTATTGGGTGTGTTGGGGACACAAGAGACTCTTTGTTATTTGGTTGCAGGGTTGTTTGAGAGAGACCATCTTCATCCTACGCCTCCCACGGATTGATAAAACCTTAGGTCATCCACTTGAGAGAAATTTGCTACTATCCTACAAACCTCTGAACTTGGAGGCCCAACAACGTCTACAAGAAGAAGGTTGTGTAGTAGACATCAGTAAGTCGCCTTCATCGCTTGCCATGTGCCCCGACCCGAGCGTCTGCCACCTACCCTTATCCAAAGATGAGCGCTGCTCCACCACCCATTCTTTTTCCATCCCAGCTCCTTTGCTTCCTCGCTACGCATCCCAGCTCCTTTGCTTTCCGCTGCGTGCTGCTCCGCATGGCCTTGCGAGGAGCTCCGCTGCATGCTCCTCCACCGTCCCGCAAGGCCGCTCCTTGCGCATTGCAGCAAGACTCACGGCCACCAGTAAGGACGCTACTTTTCACATCCCAATCATCGGCGCTGCAAAGCCAGGGCCACTGTTGCTTCTCATCCCGGCGGCATCGGTGCTGCTTCTCACCCCGTCCGCTGGCGCTGCAAAACCAGGGGTTGCATCCCCGTGGATCTCGCCACGGCGGCCGAGCTGCAGTGCAGCACAAGCGACACACGCATATCTCGCCGGAGGCAAATGCTCCAACGCAGCATCGTCATGGTGGTGACCACGGTGCTAGACTCGCCGACGACGGCAGATGCTGCATCGCAGCGTCGCTCGTGGTGGACACCACGACGCTAACCTCACGCGACGACGAAAGATACTGCAACCTACAACGCAATGTTGCTCCCCGTGGTGACCATAGCGCTGCAACTCGTACCGAAGGATCCCACCCTCGGCGGCAATGGAGCACCACCGGAGGCGTTGAAGCCTGCAATGGAGCGTGTGGGGGCTGCAGTGGAGCGCCGCCGGAGTTGCAATGGAGCACCGCCGGAGGCGTTTGAAGCTTGCAATGGAGCGTCGTGGGGGCTGCAGTGGAGCGTCGCCGGAGTCGTTTGAAGCTTGCAATGGAGCGCCGTGGGGGCTGCAGTGGAGCACCGCCGGAGTTGCAATGGAGCACCGGAGCTGCAATGGAGCTTCGTCGGGTCGTCGTCGGTACTGCCGTGGAGCAGCACCCGGTGGCTTCCGGTGCTGCGATGCAGCTGTCGCTGGTGCTACGGTGAAACGGCTTCGGCGGTGATGCAAGTGTTGCTAGGTGTCGTCGAGTGCATGCTGCAAGGTAGGGCCGCGGAGGGCATCGCCGATGTGCCGCCGTGCTGGTAGGCATGCCTGGAGCGCAACCTTTGGGGTGCTGCATGGTGATGCCTGCGGAGGAAAGTGTGCGTGGAGGGAGATTTGTGATCCACGAGACAGCGAAGCGAACGACTATGATATGCACGATCGAACGATTGTGAAGGCGGCTTATAGGTACGAGCTATCAGCCGGCTTACGCCTAGCATCGGCCTTGTATTTTCTGCAGCAGGGAACGTGCCATATAAACTCTTGGTAGATCTAAACCACAACTCGATCGTAAGTTTCAGTCAAGAATCTCACATTGTTTCCCTGTAATTGTATGGAACTCCTCTGGGGTGGCAATCAGCAGGAAACAAGGATTCACCTCCGGTAACAAGAAGAACTTTTTTGTATGTTTTTTAATTGGGAAACATATGTATGCATGATTCATGCGTATTAGAGAGAGAAATTTAATTCATTCGTAGCATGGTTAAATCCAAACTTAGACATTTCTGCAAACAATCTCGTTCTAATTAATGCAATCATTTGAAGAAGCTAAGCATGATCTCTACGTGATTATGTTTATGAAATATGAACAGAGGGATAACCTTTGCATTATCGGCAGCCCTCTGTTCATATTTCATAAACATATTTCATATACCTGTTCTATAGTTTAACAGCCGGATGCATCGACAGGTGGCGGGCTTCAATTGGGGAGGCGGAGAAATGAAGACAGTGGTGAAGAAGACAAAAAAAATAAAATTGATCTTGATGTTAAACTATTAGAACTGGTATATGCCGCGTTGCAACGGATGGGCAGTTACCTACTTTTATACGAAAAATTGTGATCCGCGGAGCATGCAAGCCCCGCCGCGCCGTCCAGCTGCGTCCGCCTTGTGAAGCTCCACACGTGATGACGTGTCAGCAACGCTCGTTCTCTCGCTCGTCCGAGCAGTCCTTCCTTCCCCTTGCCATTCAAGAACGTTCTCCGCGGCGCCTCCTCCTCCTCCCACCACCCCATCCCGTTGCTGTAACTCCGATAAGCGCGCGCCGCCGCCGACGGCCCCAGAAGCCACCTCCGAGCTGCCATCCGCGGGAAGAGCGGGTGGCTTGACCGATTCTGCGAGGACGAAGGGGAGGACGAACGTACGAGGGCGTGGCCTGCACGTGACCACCGCGGCGAAACCAAAGAATGGCGTACCGGGCGGACGACGACTACGACTACCTCTTCAAGGTGGTGCTCATCGGCGACTCGGGCGTCGGGAAATCCAACCTCCTCACCCGGTTCACGCGCAACGAGTTCAGCCTGGAGTCAAAGTCCACAATCGGGGTCGAGTTCGCCACCAGGAGCATTAGGGTCGACGATAAGGTCGTCAAGGCGCAGATCTGGGATACCGCTGGCCAAGAGAGGTAGGTTCCTCTCTTCTCTTATCGTGATTATGATGAATCATTTGCATTTTGCTTCGATTTTTTAATTCCCCAGGCTACTGCTTGCCCGCAACAGGCTTGTGTTCAACTTTATACGGTGATTGGGTTAGAGCATCTCTAGCAGACCCCCCTGACCTATAATGCCAAAACGTATCTCCTATCCCCAAAATTTATGATTTTAAGGGGATTATAAACTTTTCTTCATCGAGTAGATTGCCTAGAACTTAATCCCTTCAAAATTTTCTTTTGCCAATTCATCCAACCGTTTCCAAACTGATCACAACATATTAATTCTATACCTCAGAAGTCAAATACACATCAAATTTTATATTCTCAAACTTAACCATCCAAATTCTAACACAACATACGGTCCAAATGAACTAAGAATTCAAATAAACATGATAAGAACACAAGAATCAAGTGCTATGAAGTCGCCAATGGTGCTTAATGTTAGAAGGGATAGAGATGGATTGGTGGAATCGATGAAATGTGTTGGATGACATTATTGAGCCTCGAGGGCGAGTATATATTGGGTACAAGATTTGGAGGGCAAGACGCTTCCTAGAAATAAAATGGAAACAATTCCTATCTAATCCCGGACAATCTCTAATTACCAAATATATCTCTAACATCCCCCCGCAGTCGTAGTGGTAGCGTTGCGAACAACAGGAGCGTTGTGGACGGTCAGACTGGAGAGAATAGCAGCCGACTAGCTGACATCCGCCCGTAGTCGTAGCGGGAGCGTCGTGGACGGTGTCGCGTTGCGGACATGTTGACTGTAGAGGAAGCCGACGAGTTGCTCAAGCGAGGTGATAGCCCTTTGTGCCGATGTTGATGGAGACGAGAGCGTAGGGTGGTGTAGTCGTGGTCGAGGTAGCCGTGCGAGGGACGCCATGGTCGATGCCGAGTCGGGGTGGCCGGTGTCGAGGTAGTCACCGTGGACCGGGAAGAAGCGCGGCGGCGGCGGCTAGGTTAGGAGCGCGGCCGCGGTGCTCGATGTAGGCGAGGAAGAACCCGACAGCGTGCCGAAGACCGGCGCGGACAGTGGCATTCCAGCACGTAGGAAGTGTGCGGCGCATACCACACAGAAGTCGACGCGCGTGGACAGCGAAGTGGACCGCGTGCCACGGCGCTATGGTCCAAAGGGGCGACGCAGCGGCAGCGCGCGAGTCGGGCGACGGCGGGGAAGACCTTAGGGCGGCAGCAGGGACCGCGTGCCACGCTTGCTACGACCCCATGGGGCGACACAGCGGCAGCGCGAGGGTCGGTGACGCCACGAGGACGGCTTGGAGCGGCGGCCTCATGGCGGCGAAGTAGACCGCGAACCGCAGCGCTCTGACGAAGAAGCGGCGGGCGACGCAGCAGCGGTCGATCTTGCCGTGGGGAGAACCATGGGGCAGCGGCAGGGACTGTGTGCCACGCTCGCTACGACCCGGTGGGGCGACGCAGCAGCAACGCGAGGGTCGGTGGAGCCACGGAGACGGCCTGGAGCGGATGGCCTCGGGGTGACGCAGCGGCAGCGCGCGGGTCTGATGCGACACCGTATACGGAGACTGATGTCTTGTTGCTAGAGAAGTATGTCGTACCAGCTAAGCGCCGTGACAAAGGAAATCAAATTGTTACTGCCAGTTCTATGCATAAACAAAGTACGACCATGACGTGTTTAGATTCGGAGGCACAGGTACTACAGATTGGCACGTTCAAGTTTCAAATTGTTCCGAAGAAGGAAGTGGAGCCTACTTTCCGAACCCCATGCAATCTTGCTACGGTGGAAAAGATTTGAGCCAAAGTCAATCCTAAAGTTTAGCAGGTGCAGGCGTTTTCTTAGTTTCTCAATAGTACTAGTATGTTTTGTCCTTTTGTGATCAGTGTGCCGGACTTATAAATTAGTTAATTAGTGATCAGTTAAAATAGGAGATAGAGTCCAGGTATTTTTTCTAGTCCATATCCTTTTAGTAACCGGCCAAGGAAACGAGTCGGGCTTGGCCCGTGTGCCTGCGAGCACTATTTAAAGGCCAGGCCGGCCGCGTACGAAGGCAGCTTTTGGTTTTAGGTTATTTTCACCGATGAATAGATCGGCAAGTCGGGGTCTCTTGGAGCCGCCGCTGGATATCTGTTGAATTGCTATATTGAGGCTTTGTGAATCTGGTTTGAGATTGATTTTCTTTCAATTTCTGCTGATGTATTGAAGATCGTCCACGTTCTTCCTTTGTTGGGTGCGGGTGTTGTTTTCGTGGTGATTGCATCTACAAGATCGCGAGCGCCACGTCCTCTCAAGTCAAACAAATTGAGATCATCACTGGACATCGTACCGTGAAAGATTGGGAAAATTATTCGCACCATCGTTTTTCTGTTGAAGGTCGTATTAGGGTCGATGGAGCCGTGGGAAAACCATGAAACGGCGATGCTGCGGTCCGAAGGGACGACGCAGCTACAGTCTGTTGCTCAATCGACGGAGAGGAATGCGTACTTGATGACGATGATATGTACACGAAGGTTGATCTGGACGCGGGCGCACGGGAACAGCCTTCACCTGCATAAGCCAAAGTGCACGAACAGCTAGCCAAGAAGCATGAGCGGCCAATGAGAACACAACCTGCACAAAGGCCACGAGACGTGCATCAATGGGCCAGCGGATGCGCCTGCAGCTAACCTCGCGCCGCACAGGGCGCGTGAGTGGCTCCGGGTGACACGACCATCACGACAGGTCAGCGCAGGACCGACGGCCATACCAGCGAACCTGACGCGCGTAAGGCCACAGGCGTGGTGTGGCAGCCGATTCCGTCGGAGTCGATAAAGTAGACATGCATTGTAGATGACGAACGGCGGTGAGCGACACAAACCGATCTTTGATCGGAAAACCAAAAAAGAAGCGCTGATCAAGATGACCAGCGTGAGAGAGAAAAACCCGGATCAAGGATCAAGGATCGGGAAAAAGACTCCCTAGGGCAGCCGATCTACATGACCGGCACACGAACCCTAGGTATGGGCGGCGCGGCCCCGGCGGCGATCATGGAGACCGACCGCCCCGGGGGCGGCACGGTGCGGAAGCGACGACGGCTAGGGTTTTGGGTCGAGATTAGGCTTATACCATGTTAGAAGGGATAGAGATGGATTGGTGGAATCCATGTAATGCGTTGGATGATATTATTGAGCCTCGAGGGCGAGTATATATTGGGTACAAAACTCGGAGGGCAAGACGCCTCCTAGAGATAAGATGGAAACAATTCCTATCTAATCCCGGACAATCTCTAACTACCAAACATATCTCTAACACTCAATAAAATGTTTTGGAAGTTTGTTGTGAGCTTCTTGCCTCTTGATCTCACGGTGTGTTTGGAGGAATGCTTCGATCTTGTTTAGGTTATGTTTCGGCTCCATCGGGACACCATTGTAGAGATACCGAAAGTCCTCCGGGTCCTCTCTCTCTCATCCTCGATGATCATATTGTGCAACATAACACATGTTGCCATGATCTCCGCATGGTCTCAAGCATCCAATACTCAGTAGGGCCATGGACAATCGCAAGACGTCTTTGAAGCACACCAAAAACTCTCTCAACGTCCTTTCTAGCAGATTCTTGGCACGTTGCAAAGTGAGATCTCTTGTTGCCTTTAGGGCGGTGGATGGCCCATGGAGGATATATGGCATAGGCAAGGTAGTATCCCATGTTTTACTCATGGTCATTGACAACATAGTTGCAAGGTGGATTGTCACCGACAACAAGCCTTGCAAAAAGAGATCGCTGCCAGACATTGAGATCATTGTGAGAGCCAGACATCCTGAAGTATGTGTGCCAAATCCAGAGATCATGTGATGCAATTGCCTCAAGAACGATGGTTGGATCTTGCCATGTGACCATACAATTCTTCCATGTCCAATGCATATAGTCAATTGATCTAAGCATCCCTGGCCAGGATGAGATCTCAATGCGAACATAGTCATTGATGACATCAACCTAACATCCTTAAGCAAGGACTCACACGGTTGCTGTAATCTTCAACAATGGACTTGCACTTGCTGCTCCCGCTGCATTCCTTCTTGGTTGAAACCAAGGATCATGTTTCTCCACAACTCTTGCAATGGTGTTGAAGAGATCTCGTGCATGCGGAATCAGCGCCAAAAATAGTGAGGGGCATATACCGCATTTGACAAAATAATCCCTCACTAGACCATCATGACCCACGATCCTATCTTGAAGAAACATCCTTTGACCAATCTGAGAACCATGCCTCGGTCTCCTGAAATCCTCCTCCATAGACACCGCTGCAGCCACCAACTCAAATTCATCATCTTCTTCCTCCTCTGACGATGAATTGTCAAAGATCATCTCCCATAACCTCTTCATCTACACATTGGAGAGTTTAATGATCCATTTGAGACATTTCTTCGACGAGAAATAGGAACTTTTCTTGAAAAAAAAAACCATTACGGGCCTAGAGTCTTTAGTATTCACCAGTGACAAAGTACCAGGAAGGCTGAAATTTGAGCTTAAGAGGGGGAGGGTGAAGGCGAGGCTGAGTAAAGTCCTCAATGACGTGGACACCGGTAAGACCATGAGCCTCAAACTCTTGAAAAGCAATAAGAAGGCTCATCACCTTGTTATCTTGGACAATGTCCGATCTCTAGAAAGGAGTGGGCTTTAGCAGATAATTATTAAACGAAGGATCATGAGATCCCTTTCTCGCAGTAAATCCATATTGAGGGAAAGCCTAGGATGGAGACCTCCCAAAGATAGGAAGAAAGACATGATCTAAGTGAGGATGAAAAGAACATCCATGCCTTGAATGGGAAGGATGATCTATTCTACCTAGATAGTAGAAGTATTGGAAGGAGAGATTGGGCCCAATACCGACATAGGCCTTGCATAAGTCAGCAAAGATGTTTAAAGTAAGAAAAGAACAAGGGGAGATATGGATCAGGGCGATGCGGTAGAGATCAAGCAACTGCCTCATGGAGGAGGGAAGAGGAAGGCAATCCCGTAACAAGAAGCATCCGCAATCACCACTGTTTCACCCGACCAAGGGGACATTGACCGAGCAAGGCGCTTGGAAACTAACGTCACTAGGGAGACAACCAAGCTAGTGCATTTGCTCAATGGACGAAACATGGTAATGGAAGGAGAGGGCCACACCATCCCGCGTGAGTTGGAAGAGAAACCGACACTGCGAGCAAGAGAGCCAACACCCACACGTCGCGTCATAGAGGTCAGGAAGAACAAGAGAAAGAAAGAAGAACATGCAACGATAATGCTGCCAGGTAGAGGATAAAAGGGCAAATAAACTCCTAGATCGCAATCTAAAGCAGGGGATTTTTTTTCCAGAACCGTATTAATTCAACGTGGAAACCAATGGAGTAAATTGCAAAAAACCACCACAATTGAGGACCCTAATCCAAAAACCGCCATCATTCGATTTTTTTTCAAAAAACCACCAACATTGTGGTGACAGTTTTCAAAAAACACTGATGAATGGATTAGAGGTAATTGACGCGAAACCTGACAGTTGGGTCCCATATGTAAGTGATGACGTGGCAAGGAAAGTCAATAGCGTCACATGGACTGTTAAGTTGGTATAGGCCCACTCGTCAGCATCTCCCCTCTCTCCATCCCTTCTCTGGCATTCCGTCGAGCAGCTCGCGAGCTCGTCGGAGAGCTTGCTGCCGGCAGCGTTGCTCAGCCCGCGGCCAACGCCCCCTTGTGCACGGTCCGCCCCTGCCGCCGGCGTGAGCACGCCCTTGAGCGCCGCCCCTGCCCTTCTCCCCCAATGCCATTTCCCCATCTCGAGCTCTTCTTCTCCGGCTCCGGCCGTGAGCTCCCACCTCGGAGATGAGCTCAATTGGGTTGCCATAGTGAGCTCCGCTTCAAATTAATCCTGTCTCTGACATCACCTCACTCCCCTCGAGCTAACACCACGTCAATTTTAGGCCAAAGCCTCCCCCGCGAGCTCACCATCTTCACTTTCGCCATCTGCCATTCGGTATCCATGCCACCTGCGCCACTGTGCCGACCACCTCCTGGTGCACGAAGGTCCCGACCTCCTTGAAGCAGTCGCACACCACAACGTGCAATAGCCGAGCGGGCCCTGCCGAGGTGCGGCTCCGCCGCGACGTCTTTCGTAGGCCGAGGGCGCTCCCTGTCGCCGGCAGTGAGGCAAGGCCAGGCGACCTGCGGCCATAGCAGGGCTGACCGGGGTTGTTGGCTTCCCGCGAGAGGCGAGCCGGCCGCGGCGAAGAGAGGCTACGGAGGAGCCGGAGCTCGCGTGCGGAAGGGCACTGCAGCGACGGCATCGGCATCGCCGGGGCCGAGCAGGGCCGTTCAGCGAGGCGCCTCCGTGGAAGGGCGGACGGCCAGGAGCAGTTGGTGGCGGCGCGCCATAGGGGTAGGGAGGCGGCGGCGATGGACGGGCAGCGGCGCTGCGGGGGGCGGGCGGTGGCGATGGACTAGCGACTACCGTGCGGGCGTGGATGCGCTGCGGCACAAGATGTGATTTTGACCGGTCAACCCGAACACGTTAACGCTGTTAGTATTTGCGTGACGGTCGCCGTCTCAACCTGGGCCACTTGGCACCTGACAATGGGGCCCGGATGTCAGGTTTTTACTTAAACAGGTATAGTCGATCGATCAGTGTTTTTTGAAAACTGTCACCACAATGTTGGTGGTTTTTTTGAAAAAAAAAACGAATGGTGGAGGTTTTTTGAATTAGGGTCCCCAGTTATGGTGGTTTTTTGCAATTTACTCAAACCAATGAGTCAAAGGCAGTATTGTGCCGTATCGGGCCCCGAGGGAAGCGGAAGCGCATTATCAAATCAATTGCGTCTCAGCCCGAGGCCAACATTACATCAACACCCGTAGTTATTGCTGGTCCGGCACGCCAAAGCACGTCCCTGCAACAGGTGGACACTTAGGAATCCTGAGCCGTTGAAGAACATGAAGAGTCAAGCACAGGACAAGGACCAAGATCAACTCTGCATCCCTGACGAGCAAGAGGCAACATCTGCGACAAAGGAAGTAGCAGCATCCGCTGAAGACTGCGAGTATCTATGTCAACCTTACTCACGGATCCAGCTCCATTACGAATACTTATGGGGGGCTTGCCGATGATAAGTGGAATTACCTAACACCATATCAACGGGACCCACTAAATCTACAGACAAGTTATCATACCAAAGAGAAGCGCCACCCACACGGAAGAGACTTTTCATCCAAGGACACAACATCAGGGAAAGCTCTCTACGACGTAGGGAAGGCTATATGTGTTCTAAATCAACACCAGTCCAACTCGTGCCCCTATACGCCGTACGCACCGACATGAAGCCATCCATACCGCTATATAAGGGCAACAGAGGCAATGTAGAAGGGGATCCACTCCTTTTCCACCTAGTGCCTAGGCACCACATAGAAGATATCAGGCTCTTCCTGCCAAAATCACCAACAGCTTGCCGAGTTTCCCTAACTCGCCGGGTACACCGTGATATTTTAATCCTCGATATTCTTCATATATAAGAAAAGAGCAAGACATGAAGTAAGGTTTTTACCCACCTTGTGGGTCTGAACCTGTGTAAATTGTCTGTCCCCCTTTACCTGTGTTCTAGATCTACGGGTATCCTGACGACTTCTTGACAACAAATCGCACGGACTAGTTCTAGCATGCTGTTAAGACCCGACGAAAATTCCTTGGCACTAATACTAATTATTTTTTGCCTTGAACTGAAGTGAGTAATGGTGTTAGCTTGTCTCTTGAAACATACATGTCAATGCATTCTACTGCCTCAACTTAATAGATTATAATCCTTAGTTGTCTCTTTGGAGCAATATTGATATTCAAGCCTTTATGGCCATATATTATATGTATCTGCAAGCTGATTCTTGTTTCTGTTAGACTTGTCTGAACTCTGATTTTGCATCCATAATATGAGCCTGTTTGGGACTGCTTTGCTCCTTAAAATTCAGCTTCGCTCCAGAAAACACAAACCAAACAGGGTAGCTCCACGATATGCCGCTCTGCAAAAAAACTAGAATCTGGGGTACATCTCACAGTTTTTTATGAAGCTCTTCAAGGGGTGCTCCAAAAAACTCTAGAAGCTGGAGTTGGGGGGAAATTACCCACCACTGCCACCAGTAAGTGGATACCCCTTCATTTCTCCCCCCTCATCCAATCAAATAGATCCTTTCCACCAAATTTCTCATTCTTGAAGCTGGAGCTAGATGGAAGCCAAACATTCTCTTTGATAGTCCTACAACTTCTGTATGAAACTGCTCCAAAGTAGATTTGGTGGAGTAAAACTGATTTTGCTGAAGTGGAGCAGTCCCAAACAGGCCCTCAATCAAGTGCTAATTTGGGCAGTTGGCATTTCATCCTCGAGTAGAAAATGGACATAATGGATTTTAACCTTTTTATATGGATTGTTGTGATTATTTATATCGATTTTTCACCCTTTGAAGCATTGGCTGTATCTCAATTGTTGTATTGTAATTGCTATTGTTAAGGCATTATGTGCTGAAGTCACTGTATCATCCTATCCACTCATATAAAAGTAATGTTTTTTATAAAGAACAGTTTTTTTTCCTTATGAAAGTCCAACTACAAATTGTGAAGTTCTTTGTAATCTGGTTGCAACATTGCTAATATCTCATTTGCATAACACATAACTGTTGCAATCCCTTTGCAGATATCGTGCAATTACAAGCGCATATTACAGAGGAGCTGTCGGTGCGCTTGTTGTGTATGATGTGACACGCCATGTGACCTTCGAGAATGTGGAGAGGTGGCTGAAGGAGCTCAAGGACCATACCGATGCTAACATTGTGATCATGCTAGTCGGCAACAAGGCCGACCTCCGCCACTTGCGGGCTGTCTCTGTGGAGGATGCCAAGGCATTTGCGGAGAGGGAATACACCTTTTTCATGGAAACCTCTGCCCTGGAGTCCATGAATGTAGAGGACGCTTTCACTGAGGTGTTAACCCAGATCTACCGAGTGGTCAGCAAGAAAGCTCTTGACATCGGGGACGACCCTGCCGCTCCACCACGAGGGCAGACCATCAACGTAGGGTCCAAAGACGATGTCTCTGCCGTAAAGAAGGCTGGATGCTGCTCATCCTAATCCGTAGACTTTGAAAAGTATACCGGGCCCTTGTTTATCATTGATGGATGGGTAGCTGTGTCTTGGGCGTGCTTTTGGAGGCCCATACTTAACCCAGGGGGTTGGAAACGATATAAAACACTAACAGTAATAGAACTAGCAGCCGTTTTTTGGAGGCAGTCATGGTATCCTAATTGTTGCAGTCTTGGTTCATATCGGACGCCAAGGATCCCTTCCACAATCGATTTTGTATGTACCCTATTAAGTATGTGTAACTGAAGCTTTCATCCCTTTCTCTCTTTTGAGAGAAACTGTTGTTATCTTGTTTGTATGATTCTTCACATTTTGCTAATCAGTGACATAATGTAAATCTTATGGAGGAATACTATTATTACCTATCGCCCGATGACTCGCTAATTATTTTTCCCGCACAAGTCGGTTTGACTGAAGGCGGATGCTATCTCGAGCGCTAAAAGAAATTCCTAATTTACCAATTAATCTTATAACTTACTATTAGTGTTGTCATTGTGGACGTCAATTTTTTGGGTTTTGTTTGAAAACACATTTTTTTAACTGCGTCGTTGATACGTCTTAAATGTATCTATAATTTTTTATTGTTTAATGTTATTATATTATCATTTTATGTACTTTTTATAGTAATTTATATTATTTTTATGAACCAACCTATTAATAGAGTGCCGGTTCCTGTTTTCTGCTTATTTTTTTTGTTTCGTGAGAAACCAATATCTAGGAGGTCAAAATATGTTGGCGATTTAACACAATATTTTTGGCAACAAGAAACACTGGAAGCTTTGGGAGACGTCAAGAGGGGCCACGAGCTAGCCACATGGACACGTGGCGCGACTAGGGGTGGCTGCACCACCTGTCCATGTGGGGCCCATGGGCACCGCCTTGACCTGATTCCACCCTCATAAATTCCTACAAATATCGAAACCATCCGTCATTTCTCCAGAAGAATTTGATTGCCGCCGCAAGCCTCTGTTACGAACAGATCCCGTCTGGAGCCCTGTTTTGGAGTTCTGCCGAAGGGAGAAGACATTGCCGGAGGGCTCTTCATCAACCTTGCTGCCTCCATGACCATGTGTGAGTAATTCCTTTGGCACCTACGAGTCAATAGTAGTAGCTCTCTCTCACTCTCTCTCTCTCTCTCACACACACACACACTCTCTCTCTCTCTCTCTCTCTTGGGATCTTCAATGCCATGTTCCCCTTCTTCCTTTAATGATTGGGATCAATCCGATGTAATTCCATGGTGTGTTTGTTGGGATCTGATGAATTCCGAGTTTATGATCAGATTGTTCACGGAATATTATTGAATCTTTAATTTTCTTTGTTGTATAATTAAGTAGCTATGTATGATTTCCGATCTATTTGTCTTCTCCGGCCCAAGCTGAAGCTGAAGCAAAAAAGAGAAGGGTTGTTGCAGAAAAGCGTCAGAAGGCAAAGGAAAATACTAATCGTCGACTGATGGTTGTGTCAACCGAAATGTTCCAATGAGCCATAGTGCTCCAAATAAAGATACACCCTCCTTTTAGCTGGAAAGAAACACTTCATTTTGCCGATGAATATGAAGTGATTATCCCTCCCGAGCCAAGTGCTTGGCAAGAAAAAGAAGAGGCTGCTCCTGAAAACATTGTTGTTTCTCCCGATAAGCATGTTGAGAAAGAAGAAGTTGATAATGATTACCACCACCGGAGTAGAAGGCTCCCGAAGTAGAAGAGGCGAAGGCGTCTGAGAAAAAAGTCATTTTGTCTCCACAAAGGAACGCAAATGAAAATCCCTCCAAGACTTCATTAGAGGAGGAAGAAGTTCCAACGGGTGAGTCAAGTGCTACCCAAAAAGAACCCTCTTAGACCCATCCACTGAGCCTAACACTAGAATGAATATTGAGGTGAAAGTATTCCTTGCTCCAAGGAAGTTGCCAAGGAGGAGGTGATTGCCTGCAAGATACACAGGGTAGTGATCACCTTGGTGTAAGTATCCCAATAATAATTGTACCAATAAAGAGCGAAGGAGAATATTTTTGAATAACATTTATGTCACACACAAGTTGTCTCAACTCTTATGTGAAGTAACTGCTTGTGATTCTGCAGAAGCTGTTAGTGTTCCAAGAGTTAGATAAACCAGAATAGGGCATATGATGAGTTGGTTGTAGCGGGAGTAATAATAGCTTGAAGATAAAGACCATAAATAGAAATGAAAGTAAAAGTGTTTTTCCTGCAATGGATAGATTAGGCGCGGAGAGACTTCGGATCATGGTATACATCAAGTGTGCCAGTACGACTGTAATACCAGTTACCTTGTATCATGAGTTTATTATTTGGTTTGCTTGTTTAGTAGGTGGATCACCTAGGGTTATGGAACTCCTCCTCGCGGGATTATATTCCATAATATGGTCTTGCTTCGCCGTTGCCACATCGTGGTCGTCTCCACAATTAAGGTCGTTAAACCGGAACCATGCATTAAGTTCAACGGATCACCGTTATCTCATACTATTTTTGGTCCTCATAGATGTCTCCACCTATCACGTCAGTGGTCGCAGATTTCCTAAACAATATGTGCTACCTGTTTAGGTCTTGAGATCATGTTGCGTGGGCTCTTAGATTGGACAACACGCATAGAGTTCACCACAGAATAACAACTTACTAGTCTTTTTCCGTACTCGGTTGACTAATATTTTAAAGATGGCCCTTTTTCCAAATACATGAAAGATATTGTTACTAATAAAAGAAAAATACCTGAAGCTGAAATCTCCACCATGCTTGCAAACTATTCTTTTAAGGATGGAGTACCTAAGTGTTGGGGAACGTTGCATGGAAAACAAAAATTTTCTACGCACACGCAAGATCTATCCATGGAGATGCATAGCTACGAGAGGGGATAGTATGTCTACGTACCGTCATAGAATGTAAAGCGGAAGCGTTTATCAATGCGGTTGATGTAGTCCCTTCACGATCCAACAGTTCAAGTACCGAATGTACGGCACCTCCGCGTTCAGCACACGTTCAACTCGATGACGTTCTCACCTTCTTGATCCAGCAAGACGGGCGAAGTAGTAGATGAGTTTCGGTAGCACGACGGCGTGGTGACGGTGGTGGTGAACTTGTTCCCGCAGGGCTTTGCCGTGCACTCCGGGAAACTAGACGGAGGACGAAACTGTGGAGAGGGGCGCCGCACATGTGGCACCCCTCCCTCTCATATATATAGGTGGGGGGGGAGGGGAGGCAGCCTAGGGCTCCACTAAGGGGCCTGTAACACCCCAGATGTAACTTTCCATATTTGTAACTCCAACTCTTGCCATTTTCGACATTGTGATATGATATTCCCTCCGTGGTTGGGTTTTTCTTATTTTTGCTTTTTGTCCATGTCATGCATTTCATATCAAGTCATCATGTGCATCGCATTTGCATACGTGTTCGTCTCATGATTCCGAGCATTTTCCCCGTTGTCCGTTTTGCAATCCGACACTCCTATGTCCCCCGGCGTCCCCTTTTACGTTTGTCCGTGAGCGGGTACTAAACTTTCTCGGAATGGACCGAGGTTTGTCAAGTGGCCTTGATATACCACGGTAGACCACTGTCAAGTTTTGGTCATTTGGAGCTCGTTTGGTACTCAACGGTTAACCACGACTCGCAAAAGCCTCTTTTAAGTTGCAGCCCAACACCCTTTCAAAACAGCCCAATAATCCATCTAAGTCACTTCCATGCTCTCCGTCGTCGGATCACGATCGTGTGGTAAAACTACACCTCATTTGGAGCTTCCTAGCTCCTTCTACCTATAAATATGCATCTCCTCAAATCCGGATCAATTTCCCGAAACCCTAGGCGAAATCCCTCCCGCGCCCGGACCCGTCCGGATCGGGCGGACGCGTCCGCCGCGCGCCGTAGCCAACCAGGGGCTGCCACGTGGCCCCGGTCCCCAGCTTCGCCGCCGACCGCGCGCCGAGCCCATGCGGCCCAGCGCCAAAACCCTCCCGCCCGCGCGCGCCGGCTGCTTGCCCGCTCCGCCGCCTCGGCGGCCCGCCGTCGCCGCCCGGCCGCCCGCCACAGCGCCCCCGCCACCGCCCAACCACGCGCGCCCGATCGCCCGCCGCCAATCCGTCGCCGTCGCCGCGCCGCCTCCGCCAGCGCCGCCCGCCCTCCGGCCGGCCCCGGCCTCCCCTCTCCTCCCCGGCCCGAGCTCCGGCGAGCCGCGCCGCCGCCTCGCCCCGATCCGATCGGATCGGATCTCAGATCCACCTCGAGGGGGTTGACTTTCTCCTCCCCCCGAATCCCTCTGTCTTTTTCCATGATTTTTTGTTGCATCTTCAACGCTTCATAACTCTGTACCCGTAGCTCCGTTTCGTGCGTGTAATATGTCAAAATGTTCGTCTCGAAAGTAGATCATTTCATCTCATTGCATCATTTTCATTTGAGCTCATCTTGATGCCCGAAATGCTGTTAGAAGAGGGCTATGTGATGTTAGTTTCATTTCTTAACAGAACATGCACTTTGTCATTTTGCCATGATTGATGTGTGCACCCTATGATCTTGAGTCCTACATGTGTTTTGTAATATGCCATGCCATCTTTCCATTTCAGGGTGTATGCCATGTATTTTTGTGATCTCTGTGGTGACTAGCACAAGCATGCAAACTAGGCTTCTGATGTTCTGATTTCAGCCCTGATTACATTGATATTTTTATGCCATGTTAACTTGATGCTACCGAGAGATCCATGCATATTTTGAGATACTTCAGTAAGGATGTTTTGAACATATGGTTATGCTCTATCCATCCATACCTTTGTTTGCAATTATGGAGTGCCATAGCTTGAGTAAATCGAGCTCTACTTTTGCTATAAAATGTTTCCTGGCAGATTGTTTACATGTTATTCAGTTTTGCCAAGGTTGTTGTAGTTGATCCGTGTATGCTATGAAGTTGTTCTTGCCATGTATAACTTCTATTCCATGTCTTCTTGATGTATGTATGCTTAGTTTATCATGAAATGCTCTGTAGTGAGTGCATCGAGCTATTAAACATGCCTACTTGTTATCTGTTTTTGCCATGCCCTGTTGCTGAATCTGTTAACGAAACTTGCTATATTGACATGGGTGTTACTATATTTTCTGATCCTTTTTGGCTTATGGTCAGTAAGGTACTTTTTTTCTATGCTTTGAGTAGATGCATGCCATGCCTTCTTTTGCTATTATAAGTTCCTGTAGCATGTTGTTTTCTTGCTCTGAACATTGCTTCCTGATGCTGATTTTGCCATGTTCAGTATTTTCACTAAGTTTGTGAAGCTGATATGTTTTGCACTTTTTCCATGCTTGTTTGGACCTGTTATGTTGTGATTTAGCCATAGCTCAGTTTTCATCTTTTGTCAAGCATCTTGAGTAGATCACTGCCATATGCTTTTCTGGTACGTTTGGGTGCAGTAGCTTAATTTCTTGTTGCTTGCTAAGTGGTATCATGCTGTTAATGGCAGATTTGTGCCATTCTTGTTTTGCTTGTCATTTGCAAACCGTGCATCCGATTCCGGTGATATTTATATCGATTTCAATCGAAATCATCTCATCTTTCAGCGGCATACTTGGTTTGCCAAGTTGATGCCTGGTTCATCATTTTCCTTCGAACGCATACGCATTGCATATCACATCTCGCATATCATGCTATGTTTTGCATCATGTTGCTTGTGCATTGCACCGTGATTTATTGTGGTTCCTTTGTTTGTGTTCTTGCTTTGGGTAGAGCCGGAGGCGAGTGCGTGAGCGAGGAACCTGTTGAGAACGCTTACGAGGATCAAGCTTTCGACAACTCTGAGAACCTTGCAGGCAAGATGACCATACCCTCGAAATCACCTCTATTTTTGCTATGCTAGATGCTCGCTCTTTTGCTATGCCTATGCTACGATGCCTATCACTTGCTATATCATGCCTCCCATATTGCCATGTCAGCCCCTAACCATCCTTTCCTAGCAAACCGTTGATTGGCTATGTTACCGCTTTGCTCAGCCCCTCTTATAGCGTTGCTAGTTGCAGGTGAAGATGAAGTTTGTTCCTTGTTGGAACATGGAGATGTTGTTCCTTATTGGAACATGTTTACTTGTTGGGTATATCACAATATATATCTGCTATAATTAATGCATCTATATACTTGGTGAAGGGTGGAAGGCTCGGCCTTATGCCTGGTGTTTTGTTCCACTCTTGCCGCCCTAGTTTCCGTCATACCGGTGTTATGTTCCTTGATTTCGCGTTCCTTACGGTTGGGTGATTTATGGGACCCCTTGACAGTTCGCTTTCAATAAGACTCCTCCAAGCAAGGCCCAACATTGGTTTTACCATTTGCCACCTAAGCCTTTTCCCCGGGTTTTCGCGAGCCGAGGGTCATCTTTATTACCCCGGGCGGTGCTCCTTGAGTGTTGGTCCAAACTAGAGCACCGTCGGGACCATTCCTTGGCAACTTGGACTCGTTGGTACTGTCAGACGCTTAGCTTATCCGGTGTGCCACGAGCGAGATATGTGCAGCTCCTATCGGGATTTGTTGGCACAGTCGGGTGGTTTTGCTGGTCTTGTTTTATTCTTTGTCGAAATGTCTTGTAGTCCGGGATTCGAGATTGATCGGGTCTTCGGTAGAAGAATATCCTTCGTTGACCGTGAGAGCTTATAATGGGCTAAGTTGGGACACCCTGCAGGTATTATCTTTGAAAGCCGTGCCCGCGGTTATGAGGCAGATGGGAATTTGTTAATGTCGGTTGTAGAAAACCCGAAGTTGACCTTAATTAAAATACACATCAACGCGTGTGTAACCGTGATGGTCTCTTCTCGGCGGAGTCCGGAAGTGAACAGTGTTGGAGTTATGTTTGGCGTAAGTAGTTCGGGATCACCTCTTGATCGCTACTAGCTTCACGACCGTGCCTTGCTCCTCTTCTCGCTCTCTTTTGCGAATGTAGCCACCATATATGCTAGTCGCTTGCTGCAACTCCACCTCACAACTCTGTCCTTCCTATAAGCTTAAATAGTCTTGATCTCGCGGGTGTGAGATTGCTGAGTCCCCGTGACTCACAGATTCTACCAAAACAGTTGCAGGTGCCGGCGATGCGGTCACGGTGGCGCAACCGAGCTCAAGTGGGAGTTCGACGAGGCGTGGTCGTTACTATGTGTCTTTTCCTCGATGATCGATAGTGGAGCCAGTTGGGACGATCGAGGGATCTGTGTAGCATTTGGGGTATCTTCTTTAATTTTGGTTCCGTAGTCGGACCTTGAGTGTAATCTGAATGATGGATGTTTATTTATGTATTGTGTGAAGTGGCATTGTAAGCCAACTATGTATCTCTTTCCTTATGTATTACATGGGTTGTGTGAAGATTACCTCACTTGCGACATTGCTTTCAATGCGGTTATGCCTCTAAGTCGTGCTTCGACACGTGGGAGATATAGCCGCATCGAGGCGTTACAAGTTGGTAATCGAGCCATCCCGACTTAGGAGCCCTGCTTGATTGTTTCTTTGGCGTTGTTGAGTCTAGAACAAAAATGTTTTGAGTCTTAGGATTATATATATCGAGAGTAGGATTCTTTTACTCCCGGTCCCTTCGTCGCTCTGGTGAGGTCTCCGGCGTAGAAGTTTTGACTCTCCTCTCCTCAAATTTCACTAATTTTTTTTTAGGATCACGCGGGTATCTCGGAATCGTTCCGATGGCTTTGTGACGAGAACATTGTTCTTGGTGCCTCCTGACATTTAGGGGTTGTGGCAGTGTCCCGGGGAGTTGAGCTCCGAGGTGTTGTCGTCACAATTTTATCGTTGCATTCTGGAATACCCGAGTTTTGTCGACATCGAAATCTCTTTTGTGCAGTTGTTGGTGAGATAACCCGATAACCCGATCTTGGGCGAGCTCGGGAGTATTGCCATGACTTCGTATAACGGATGCTTTTGAAGGTCGAGGTACCACGATTTCGAAGGTTTCTTGGTTATGTGTTGTGGATGGATACAATTTGGATCTAGGTATTGTTAGTTTGGGTGATATATTTTGTGTCCCTGTATCCCCAACACCAGATTGCATAACCGAAAGTTTGGGAGTTTATAGGTGGGATTCAAGTAGCTCCTAGCATTTCTTCCCTTGAGATATTTGGTTTGTGATTGGGTAATCCTTACCACTTATTTGTTCGATCGTACCTTGTTATTTTTTCATCAACCTTTAATCAAGTGGCTTCTCACCTTAATGGGCGTGTGATGTTAAGCTTTTGGAATTCATTCGTTCATCCTTGTTGAATGTTTATTGTGAAGACTATATGTTGCAATTTCTATCCGTTGATTCTACTTGTCTATCTGTCTATCAAGTGCTAACGGATGTCACCCTCTTGAGGATGGCTCCGCCAAGCGTCGAATCCGGAGCGCAATGAAGGGAGTCGATCGAACCCTCCACCTCCACCTCCACCTCCGGAGGCTGGCAAGCTATCATGGCAGCCACCAATGCCAATGCTCGAGATGATTTTGCAGCTCTTGCAAGAAGCGTACTAAAGGGCAAGGCAATCAAGGAAATCAAGGTCAAGGCAACAACCAGCCGCACTTTGCTACCCTCGGTCGGTTCCTCGCTAATCAGCGAAGTCTTTCGGTTTACGTAGCCGAGGCCACGAGCGCCGACGATTGGCTTGTGGACATCTGCAAACATTTTGAATGTAGCAATGTCGGACACGAGGACTTTGTCAAGTTTGCTTCATTTCAACTCAAGGACCAAGCTGCTTTGAGTGGTACCCGACAATACAAAGATTCCAGAGGAGGTCGTGTCATTACAGGATGAGTTCGCCGAGACTTGAGCTCACCACATTCGAAAAGTGTTGTTGAGAGCAAGCGTGAGGAGTTCCGCAATCTCAAGCAAGGCAACATGTACGTGTATCAATACAATATCCAGTTCGAAACTTCGCTCGCTTTGCTAAGCAAGGCGTGCACGATGAAAAGAGTATGATCTATCAATTCAGAGGTGGTCTCGGAGAAGATCTGCAATTAGCTCTCGTGCTTTTGAGCCGAAAAGTATGATGAATTCTACAACATGGCATCAAGCAAGAAGCTGCCCAGCTCAAATGTGAGGCTTCTAAGAAGAGAATCGGGGATGCAGTCAGTCTTCTTCTTCCTCTCAAGTGGCAGCTAAGCAGCGAAGTTCTACCTTCCTCCTCCTCCGTTCCTTGACCTTATCGTGAGAAGAACTCAGGTGGTCGTGGATCTTCCCACCCACCCAACCCAGGCTACGAGAACAAGTCAAATTCTCAAGCTCCAAGGTCAAATGCTCCTTATCACCGTCCGCTCTCGAGGTGACTTGCAACAAGTGTCGCAGAAAGGTCACTATGCGAACAAGTGCTTCAACCAAAGGCGCCTTCCGCCTCCTCCTCTGTGAAATCTTCAAGCAATGCGGTGGTCAAGCATAATCCCAAGTCTGCAAAGGTGAACATGATGAATGCAGCAAGCAGAGGATTCTTCCGATGTGATTATGGGTAATCTTCCGATTAATGATATTCTGCTAAAGTTTTATTTGATACGGTGCATCGCATTGTTTCATGTCTAGATCATTTGTTGCAAAGCATGATTTCATTTGAAATGTTGGAAAAACCCTTGGGAGTTGTTTCTCGGCCTCTTCTATGAGGGCTACCACAAGGATTCGGATGTTTCTATCAAGATGGGCGACTATAGATTTACGGCTAAACCATTTGTCCTTGGTGACTCGGATATTGATCTTATTCTCGGGATGGGTGGCTTTATCAAAGACAAAGCTCAGCTTGATTGTGCTGCGGGGAAATTCAATTGACTCACTCTTCTAATGATGTGATCATCTATGGCTTCGTGATGAAACCATTGGTTGTTTTCTCTCAATGAGAAGGGCGAATTGGATGCTATCTCTCGATTCGATCGTTTGTGAGTACCAAGATGTCTTTGCGGAAGAGCTTCGGGTAAGCCTCCTCATCGGCCAGTTGAATTAGTTATCGATCTTGAGCACGCCTTGAACCCGTTTGCAAGTGTCCATACAAGCTTGGACTGATGAGCTGAAGGAATTGAAGAAGCAACTTCGATGAACAAGAGCGTCTGGGTTTGATCGGACCGAGTTCATCTCCTTGGGGTTGTGGTGTTCTTTTTTCCGGAAGAAGGATGGCGCGGATTGACTTTCGTCGATTACCGTCCATTGAATAAGAAGACAATCAAGAACAAGTATCCACTTCCCAACATCAATGAGCTTTTCGAGCAACTCAAAGGTGCTAAAGTGTTCTCCAAGCTTGACCTTCGTATGGGTTATCATCAGATTCGCATTCGTGAACAAGATATTCCCAAGGCGACAAAGAGAACAAGCTTTGGTTCTTATGAATATCTTGTCATGTCTTTCGGCCTTGTCAATGCTCCTCCAACATTCTCTCGAATGATGAACTTCATCTTCAACCCCTACACCAATGAATTCGTCTTGGTCTATCTGGATGATATTTTGGTCTTCTCCAAGAATAAGAAGGATCATGCCAAGCATTTGCGATTGGTGCTAGACAAGCTCAGAGAGCATCAATTCTATGCTAAGTTCTCCAAATGTGAATTTTGGCTTGATGAAGTGCTTTATCTTGGTCATATCATCTCCGCCAAGGGCATCGCTGTTAATCCCGAGAAGGTGTCTGCAATTGTGAATTGGGAACCTCCTCAGAATGTCAAGCAGCTTCACAGTTTTCTTGGACTTGCAAGCTATTGCCGAAGATTCGTTGAGAACTTCTCCAAGATTGCAAAGCCTCTATCCAACCTCCTCCAGAAGCATGTGAAGTATGTATGGTCTCCTGAGTGTGACATTGCTTTCAATACTCTCAAAGAGAAACTCGTCACAGCTCTGTCTTGACTCCTCTGATGAATCCAAGCCATTGAAGTTTTACGTGATGCTTCTCTTCAAGGTCTCGGTCTGTGTTAATGCAAGAGAAGAGGTTGTGGCCTATACCTCTCGTCAGTTGAAGCCCAACGAAAAGAACTACCCCACTCACGATCTTGAGTTGGCGGCAGTTGTCCATGCATTAATAACATGGAGACATCTCTTGTTGGGAAGGAAAGTGGACATTTTCACCGATCACAAGAGTCTCAAGTATATCTTCACTCAACCCAACCTCAACCTCAGGCAAACTCGATGGGTCGAAATGATTCAAGAGTACAACCCAAGTATTGAATATACTCCAGGCAAGGCCAATGTCATTGCAGATGCTTTGAGCAGGAAGGCTTATTGCAACAGCTTAATCCTCAAGCCCTTCCAACGGATCTCTGTGAAGCTTTCCATAAGCTGAATCTTCAAGTTGTTCCTCAAGGCTTTCTTGCCAACCTCATAGTCTCTCCTACTTTGGAAGATCAGATTCGTGAGGCTCAACTCCTGGATACCATGGTGAAAAAGGTGAAGCGTGGTATCGACAAGGGCATTCAAATACAAGTGCTTCCACGTTGATGACAAAGATACTCTTTTCTTGAGGACGGATTGTGGTTCCAAAGGGTGATCTCGTAAAGTCATTATGAATGAGGCACACAATTCGCTTCTATCCATCCATCACGGAAATGCGAAGATGTACCGGGACCTCAAGCGATCGTATTGGTGGACTCGAATGAAGCGAGAAATTGCTCAATTCGTGAATGAGTGTGATGTCTGCAGAAGGGTGAAAGCAGAACACCAAAGACCAGCTGGTCTCCTCCAACCTCTTGCTATTCCGAATGGAAGTTTGATCATATCGAAATGGACTTCGTGACTGGATTTCCCTAAGTCCAAGCGGAAATGATGCTATCTTCGTTGTCATTGACAAGCTTACTAAAGTGGCTCATTTTCTTCCTATCAAAGAATCTATCACAGCAGCTCGGTTGGCGAGCTATACACATCGAATTGTCTCCTTGCACGGCATTCCACAATTGATCTCTTGAGACCGTGGCAGCATCTTTACCTCCAAGTTTTGGGATTCTTTTCGAAGGCCATGGGCACCAACATTCGTTTCAGACAGCTTTCCACCCTCAAACAAGTGGCCAAGTCGGCGAGTCAATCAAATCCTTGAAGATATGCTCGGGGCTTGTGTCATTTCCTTCGGTATGAATTGGGAAGATTGTCTTCCATATGCGAGTTCTCCTACAACAACAACTTCCAAGCGAGTTGGGCAAGGCCCCATTCGAAATTCTCTATGGCGAAAGTGCGTACTCCTCTCAATTGGTCCGAGACGGTGAGCGCCAACTTCTTGCAGCGACTTGATCACGAAGCGGAAGAAATGTGCAAAGTCATTCGTGAGAATCTCAAAGCAGCATAATCGCGCGGAAGAACTATTATGATGACAAGCATCGTGATGTGGCTTTTGAAATCGGAGACCATGTCTACCTCCGCGTCTCTCAATGAAAGGCACTTTCGCCGCCCGGTATCAAAGGAAGCTTGCCCCTAGATCGTGGGTCCTTTCAAGATCATTGGCAAAAGAGGCGATCTAAGCCTATCAACGAGCTTCCGTCCAACCCGCGAGCGTGCGATGTGTTTCACGTGTCACACAACCGCAAGTGCTTCAAGACTCTGAGCACACTATCAACGAAGAAATTGACCTTCAAGAAGATCTCTCTTATCATGAGCACCCGTTGCTATTCTTGAAGAAACCGGCGCAAGACTCGCAACAAGTCAATCAAATTCCTAAAAGTGAAGTGGTCACACCATTCCGACCGAGAAGCCACACAGGGCGCGAGGATCACCTCCGTTCGAATATCCGGAGTTCTTTCAGTCCTAGATCTCGGGCGAGATCCTCTTGTAGTGGTGGAGTGTTGTAACACCCGGATGTAACTTTCCATATTTGTAACTCCAACTCTTGCCATTTTCGGCATTGTGATATGATATTCCCTCCGTGGTTGGGTTTTCTTCTTTTGCTTTTTGTCCATGTCATGCATTTCATATCATGTCATCATGTGCATCGCATTTGCATACGTGTTAGTCTCATGATTTGAGCATTTTCCCGTTGTCCGTTTTGCAATCCGGCACTCCTATGTCCCCGGCGTCCCCTTTTACGTTTGTCCGTGGCGGGTACTAAACTTTCTCGGAATGGACGAGGTTTGTCAAGTGGCCTTGATATACCACGGTAGACCACTGTCAAGTTTGGTCATTTGGAGCTCGTCTGGTACTCAACGGTTAACCGCACTCTCGCAAAAGCCTCTTTTAAGTTGCAGCCCAACACCCTTTCAAAACAGCCCAATAATCCATCTAAGTCACTTCCATGCTCTCCGTCGTCGGATCACGATCGTGTGGCGAAAACTACACCTCATTTGGAGCTTCCTAGCTCCTTCTACCTATAAATATGCATCTCCCCTCAAATCCGGATCAATTCCCGAAACCCTAGGCGAAATCCCTTCGCGCGCCGGACACGTCCGGATCGGGCCGGACGCGTCGCCGCCGCAAGAGCAATAACGAGGGCTGCCACGTAGCCCCGGTCCCCAGCTTCGCCGCCCCGCGCGCTTCCCGCCCGCGCCCGCCGGCGCTGCCCGCTCCGCCTCCTCGGCGGCCCGCCGTCGCCGCCGCCGCCCGCCACGGCGCCCCCGCCGCCGCCGCCTAACCACCGTCGCCCCGTCGCCCGCCGCCCGTCCGTCGCCCGATCGCGGCGCCGCCTCCCGCTTGCGCCGCCTCCGCCAGCGCCGCCTCCCGGCAGCGCCGCCCGCCTCCTCGGCCGGCCCGGCCTCCCCTCTCCTCCCGGCCGAGCTCCGGCGAGCCGCGCCGCCGCCTCGCCCGATCCGATCGGATCGGATCTCAGATCCACCTCGAGGGGGTTGACTTTCTCCTCCCCCCGAATCCCTCTAAGTCTTTTTCCATGATTTTTTGTTGCATCTTCAACGCTTCATAACTCTGTACCCGTAGCTCCGTTTCGTGCGTGTAATATGTCAAAATGTTCGTCTCGAAAGTAGATCATTTCATCTCATTGCATCATTTTCATTTGAGCTCATCTTGATGCCCGAAATGCTGTTAGAAGAGGGCTATGTGATGTTAGTTTCTGTTTCTTAACAGAACATGCACTTTTGTCATTTTTGCCATGATTGATGTGTGCACCCTATGATCTTGAGTCCTACATGTGTTTTGTAATATGCCATGCCATCTTTCCATTTCCAGGGGTATATGCCATGTATTTTTGTGATATCTGTGGTGACTAGCACAAGCATGCAAACTAGGCTTCCTGATGTTGCTGATTTCAGCCCTTACAGTGATATTTTTATGCCATGTTAACTTGATGCTACCGAGAGATCCATGCATATTTTGAGATACTTCAGTAAGGATGTTTTGAACATATGGTTATGATCTATCCATCCATGCCTTTGTTTGCAATTATGGAGTGCCATAGCTTGAGTAAATCGAGCTCTACTTTTGCTATAAAATGTTTCCTGGCAGATTGTTTACATGTTATTCAATTTTGCCAAGGTTGTTGTAGTTGATCCGTGTATGCTATGAAGTCGTTCTTTCCATGTATAACTTCTATGCCATGTCTTTTTGATGTATGTATGCTTAGTTTATCATGAAATGCTCTGTAGTGAGTGCATCGAGCTATTAAACATGCCTACTTGTTATCTGTTTTGCCATGCCACATTCTTGAATCATTATGAAACTTGCTATATTGACATGGGTGTTACTATATTTTCGATCCTTTTGGCTTATGGTCGATAAGGGACTTTTGTTCTATGCTTTGAGTAGATGCATGCCATGCCTTGTTTTGCTATTATAAGTTCCTGTAGCATGTTGTTTTCTTGCTCTGAACATTGCTTCCTGATGCTGATTTTGCCATGTTGAGTAATTTCACTAAGTCTGTGAAGCTGATACGTTTTGCACTTTTGCCATGCTTGTTTGGACCTGTTATGTTGTGATTTAGCCGTAGCTCAGTGTTCATCTTTTGTCAAGCATCTTGAGTAGATCACTGCCATATGCTTTTCTGGTACGTTTGGGTGCAGTAGCTTAATTTCTTGTTGCTTGCTAAGAGGTATCATGCCGTTAATGGCAGATTTGTGCCATTCTTGTTTTGCTTGTCATTTGCAAATCGTGCATCCGATTCCGGTGATCTTTATATCGATTTCAATCGAATTCATCTCATCTTTCCAGCGGCATACTTGGTTTGCCAAGTTGATGCCTGGTTCATCATTTTCCTTCCGGAGCACGCATACACATTGCATATCACATCTCGCATATCATGCTATGTTTTGAATCATGTTGCTTGTGCATTGCACCGTGATTTATTGTGGTTCCTTTGTTTGTGTTCTTGCTTTGGGTAGAGCCGGGAGATGAGTACGTGAACGAGGAACCTGTTGAGAACGCTTACGAGGATCAAGCTTTCGACAACTCTGAGAACCTTGCAGGCAAGATGACCATACCCTCGAAATCACTTCTATTTTTGCTATGCTAGATGCTCGCTCTTTTGCTATGCCTATGCTACGATGCCTATCACTTGCTATATCATGCCTCCCATATTGCCATGTCAGCCCCTAACCATCCTTTCCTAGCAAACCGTTGATTGGCTATGTTACCGCTTTGCTCAGCCCCTCTTATAGCGTTGCTAGTTGCAGGTGAAGATGAAGTTTGTTCCTTGTTGGAACATGGAGATGTTGTTCCTTATTGGAACATGTTTACTTGTTGGGATATCACAATATATATCTGCTATAATTAATGCATCTATATACTTGGTGAAGGGTGGAAGGCTCGGCCTTATGCAGTGTTTTGTTCCACTCTTGCCGCCCTAGTTTCCGTCATACGGTGTTATGTTCCTTGATTTCGCGTTCCTTACGGTTGGGTGATTTATGGGACCCCCTTGATAGTTCGCTTTGAATAAGACTCCTCAGAGAGGCCCAACATTGGTTTTACCATTTGCCACCTAAGCCTTTTCCCCGGGTTTCGCGAGCACGAGAGTCATCTTTATTTACCCCGGGCGGTGCTCCTCGAGTGTTGGTCCAAACTAGAGCACCGTCTTGGGACCATTCCTTGGCAACTTGGATTACGTCGGTGCACTGACGCTTAGCTTATCCGGTGTGCCACGAGCGAGATATGTGCAGCTCCTATCGGGATTTGTCGGCACGATCGGGTGGTTTTGCTGGTCTTGTTTTATTCTTTGTCGAAATGTCTTGTAGTCCGGGATTCGAGATTGATCGGGTCTTCGGTAGAAGGAATATCCTTCGTTGACCGTGAGAGCTTATAATGGGCTAAGTTGGGACACCCACGCAGGGTATTATCTTTCAAAGCCGTGCCATGCGGTTATGAGGCAGATGGGAATTTGTTAATGTCGGTTGTAGAAAACCCAAAGTTGACCTTAATTAAAATACACATCAACCGCGTGTGTAACCGTGATGGTCTCTTCTCGGCGGAGTCCGGGAAGTGAACACGGTGTTGGAGTTATGTTTGATGTAAGTAGTTCAGGATCACTTCTTGATCGCTACTAGCTTCACGACCGTGCCTTGCTCCTCTTCTCGCTCTCTTTTGCGAATGTAGCCACCATATATGCTAGTCGCTTGCAGCAGCTCCACCTCACAACTCTGTCCTTCCTATAAGCTTAAATAGTCTTGATCTCGCTGGTGTGAGATTGCGAGTCCCGTGACTCACAGATTCTACCAAAACAGTTGGAGGTGCCGGCGATGCGGTCAGGTGGCGCAACCGAGCTCAAGTGGGAGTTCGACGAGGCGTGGTGGTCGCATTATGTGTCTTTCACGATGATCGTAGTGGAGCCAGTTGGGACGATCGGGATCTGTGTAGCATTTGGGGTATCTTCTTTAATTTTGGTTCCGTAGTCGGACCTTGAGTGTAATCTGAATGATGGATGTTTATTTATGTATTGTATGAAGTGGCGACTGTAAGCCAACTATGTATCTCTTTCCCTTATGTATTACATGGGTTGTGTGAAGATTACCTCACTTGCGACATTGCTTTCAATGCGGTTATGCCTCTAAGTCGTGCTTCGACACGTGGGAGATATAGCCGCATCGAGGGCGTTACAGGGCCGGCGGCCACCTTGGGCCTTGCCCTAGCCGTGTCCTCCCCTTGCGTTCTTAGGTGTGCGGGGAAAGGCGGGAGGGCGTGGCGCCCCCCTTTTCCTTTCTCCCATGAGGAGGGGAAGGCAGGAGGGGCTAGCCCTCCCCCTTTCCTTCCCTAGGGCCGGCGACCAGGGAGAGGGCGTGCTAGCCCCTTGTGGGTTGGTGTGTGCCTCCCCTTGGCCCATTAGGACCATATAATTCCCGCAGGTCTCCCGGAACCCCTTGCGGTGACCCGATGAATACCCGGTACATCTCGAAACCTTTGCAGTGACCAAATAGCATCGTCCTATATATCAATCTTTACCTCCGGACCATTCCAAAGCTCCTCTTCACGTCCGTGATCTCATCCGGGACTCCGAACAACATTCGGTCACCAATTCATATAACTCATATAATACTATATCGTCAATGAACGTTAAACGTACGGACCCTACGGGTTCGAGAATGATGTAGACATGACCGAGACGCCTCTCCGGTCAATAACCAATAGCGGAACCTAGATTCCCATATTGGTTCCTACATATTCTACGAAGATCTTTATCGGTCGAACCTTTATGACAACATACGTAATTCCCTTTGTCTGTCCGTATGTTACTTGCTAGAGATTCGATCGTCGGTATCTTCATACCTAGTTCAATATCGTTACCGGCAAGTCTCTTTACTCATTCTGTAATACATCATCTCGTAACTAACCCCTTAGTCACTTTGCTTGCAAGCTTCTTGTGATGTGTTTACCGAGAGGGCCCAGAGATACCTGTCTGATACACGGAGTGAAAAATCCTAATCTCGATCCATGCCAACTCAACAAACACGTTTGGAGATACCTGTAGAGCATCTTTATGATCACCCAGTTACATTGTGATGTTTGATAGCACACAAGGTATTCCTCCGGTATCCGGAACTTGCATGATCTCATAGTCAAAGGAATATGTATTTGACATTAAGAAAGCAATTGCAATAAACTGAACGATCATATGCTAAGCTAACGGATGGGTCTTGTCCATCACATCATTCTCCCTAATGTTGTGATCCCGTTATCAAGTGACAACACATGTCACTTGATAACGGATGGGTCTTGTCCATCACATCATTCTCCCTAATGTTGTGATCCCGTTATCAAGTGACAACACATGTCTGTGGTTAGGAAACCTTAACCATCTTTGATCAACGAGCTAGTCTAGTAGGGGCTTACTAGGGACATGGTATTTGTTTAAGGATCCACACATGTATTTAAGTTTCCAATCAATACAATTCTAGCATATATAATAAACCTTGATCATGAATAAGGAAATATAATAATAACAACTTTATTATTGCCTCTAGGGCATATTTCCATCAGTCTCCCACTTGCACTAGTGTCAATAATCTAGTTCACATCACCATGTGATTAACACCCATAGTTCACATCGCCATGTGACTAACACCCAAAGAGTTTACTAGAGTCAATAATCTAGTTCACATCGCCATGTGATTAATACCCAAAGAGTACTAAGGTTGGATCATGTTTTGCTTGTGAGAGAGGTTTAGTCAACGGGTCTGCCATATTCGGATCCGTATGTATTTTACAAATTTCTATGTCTACAATGCTCCGCATGGAGCTACTCTAGCTAATTGCTCCCACTTTCAATACATATCCAGATTGACACTCCGAGTCATCCGAATCTGTGTTAAGCTTGCATCCACGTAAACCTTTACGACGAACTCTTTATCACCTCCATAACCGAGAAACATTTCCTTAGTCCTCTTAGGTAACAAAGGATAATTTTGACCACTGTCCAGTGACCCACTCCTGGATCACTATTGTACTCCCTTGCCAGACTCATGGCAAGGCACACAACAGTTCTGGTACACAGTATGGCATACTTTATAGAACCTATGGCTGAGGCATAGGGAATGACTTTCATTCTCTCTCTATATTTTGCCTTGGTCAGGTTTCGAGTCTTACTCAAGTTTACACCTTGCAACACAGGCAAGAACCCTTTCTTTGACTGATCCATTTTGAACTTCTTCAAAACTTGTCAAGGTATGTGCTTTTGTGTAAGTCCTAATAAGCATCTTGATCCATCCCTATAGATCTTGATGCCCAATATATATAAGTAGCTTCACCGAGGTCTTTCATTAAAAAATTCTTATTCAAGTATCCTTATATGCTATCCATAAATTCTATATCATTTCCAATCAACAATATGTCATCCACATATAATATCAGAAATGCTACAAAGCTCCCACTCACTTTCTTGTAAATACAGGCTTCTCCGTGACTCTATATAAAACCATATGCTTTGATCACCTCATCAAAGCATATATTCCAACTCCGAGGTGCTTGTACCAGTCCATAGATGGATCGCTGGAGGTTGCACACTTTGTTAGCACCTTTAGGATTGACAAAACCTTCTGGCTCCATCATATACAACTCTTCTTTAAGAAATCCATTAAGGAATGCAGTTTTGACGTCCATTTGCCAGATTTCATAATCATAAAATGCGGCAATTGCTAACATGATTCGGACAGAATTAAGCATCGCTACGGGTGAGAAAGTCTCATGGTAGTCAACCCCTTGAACTTGTTGAAAACCTTTTGCGACAAGTCGAGCTTTGTAGATAGTGACATTACCATCAACGTCCGTCTTCTTCTTGAAGATCCATTTATTCTCAATGGCTTGCCGATCATCGGGCAAGTCCACCAAAGTCCATATTTTGTTCTCATACATGGATCCTATCTCAGATTTCATGGCCTCGAGTCATTTATCGGAATCTTGGCTCATCATAGCTTCTTCATAGTTTGTAGGTTTGCCATGGTCTAATAAAATGACTTCCAAGACATGATTACCGTACCACTTTGGTGCGGAACGTGTTCTGGTTGACCTACGAAGTTTAGTAGTAACTTGATCTGAAGTTTCATGATCATCATCATTAGCTTCCTCTCTAGTTGGTGTAGGCATCATGAGAACGTTTTTCTCTAATGTGCTACTTTCCAATTCGAGAGAAAGTACAACTACCTCATCAAGTTCTACTTTCCTCCCACTCACTTCTTTCTAGAGAAACTCCTTCTCTAGAAAGGACCCATTCTTGGCAACAAAGATCTTGCCTTCGGATCTATGGCAGAAGGTGTACCAAATAGTTTCCTTAGGGTATCCTATGAAGACACACTTCTCCGATTTGGGTTCGAGCTTATCAGGCTGAAGCCTTTTGACATAAGTGTCGCATCCCCAATCTTTAAGAAACAACAACTTAGGTTTCTTGCCAAACCATAATTCATACGGTGTCGTCTCAACAGATTTAGACGGTGCCCTATTTAAGTGAATGCGGCTATCTCTAATGCATAACCCCAAAACGATAGTGGTAAATCGGTAAGAGACATCATAGAACACACCATATCTAATAAAGTACGGTTACGACATCCGGACACACCATTACGTTGTGGTGTTCCAGGTGGCATGAGTTGTGAAACAATTCCACATTGTTTTAAATGAAGGCCAAACTCGTAAATAAAATATTCACCTCCACGATCAGATCGTAGAAATTTTCTTTTCTTGTTACGATGATTCTCTACTTTACTATGAAATTCTTTGAACTTTTCAAATGTTTTAGATTTGTGTTTCATTAATTAAGTAGATATACCCATACCTACTCAAATCATCTGTAAAGATCAGAAAATAACGATACCCACTGGGTGCCTCAATACTCATCGGACCGCATACATCGGTATGTATTATTTCCAATAAGTCACGAGCTCGCTCCATTGTTCCGGAGAACGGTGATTTAGTCATCTTGTCCATGAGGCATGGTTCGCAAGTATCAAATGATTCATAATCAAGTGATTCCAAAAGTCCATCCACATGGAGTTTCTTCCTGCGCTTTACACCAATATGACCTAAACAACAGTGCCACAAGTATGTTGCACTATCATTATCAACTTTGCATCTTTTGGCATCAATATTATGAATATGTGTATCACTACAATCGAGATTCAACAAGAATAGACAATTCATCAAAGGTGCATGACCATAAAAGATATTACTCATATAAATAGAACAACCATCATTCTTTGACTTAAATGAATAACTGTCTCGCATTAAACAAGATCCAGATGTAATGTTCATGCTCAATGCTGGCACCAAACAACAATTATTGAGGTCTGAAACTAATCTCGAAGGTAGATGTTGTCAGATTTCGGGTTCTGGCAAAACCCTTGAGGTTCAAACACTAGGGTGCGCACGAAGATCTCTCCTCCCCCTAGCTCACGCCCTCACTGCGATCTCAAAGCTCAGCGCATCGAACTCACAGAACAAGAGACACAAGGTTTATACTGGTTCGGGCCACCGATGTGGTGTAATACCCTACTCCAGTGTGGTGTGGTGGATTGCCTCTCGGGCTGAGGATGAATAGTTACAAGGGAAGAACAACCTCCCGAGGAGAGGTGCTCTTGTGCTTGGTGAGCTTGTGTGGATGAGGATGATCTGAATGGCTCGAGATCAGTTGCCTCCTACTGTGGCGGCTAGCCCTATTTATAGTGGCCCTAGTCCTCTTCCCAAATGCTGGCGGGAAGGGATGCCATAACGGCCAAATTTGAAGGGAAACAACTAGTACAAGTTATCCTGACTAAAGGTGGTCTTCGCCTGCCAAAGGTTCTGTTGGTGACGCCATCTTGGGCTCCACGGTGACCTCCATCCTGTCGTCCAGCTGGTCTTGGTCTTGTTGCACCGATATGGAAACCTTTACCTGATGCCTCGGGACTCCTCGCCTGCGCTTGCCTCTTTAGCACCAAAGAGGAAATGAGGACACTATGCGCGCTGGCGCCCGCCTGGCCCCGGTCTTCATGGCTTGCGTCACAGGAACCTCGTGAGGTGCCCCTTGCCTTGATCTCTCCGCCCCTCGCGAGCCAGCCTGGTGAGGCCGCCCCCGAGTAGGTCTTGTGTTGTCCGCCTCGCGAGGCTCGGCCCCTCTCGAGGGTCTTGAGTGTTCGCTGATGAAGATGGGCGTCTGGGGCGCTAAGCATGAACCCCACGCTGTGGGCCGCAGAGCAAGTCTGAGGACCTGTTCCCGGGCGCCGACAGATAGCCCGGGCCCAAAGGCGCTTCGGACTTGGCTTCGAGGCGAAACCAAAGGGCAAGTGCGGAGCGCCATGGGCCCCAACAGCCTGCGGACTTGTTTGACGCGTGGCGATTGATTGGACGTGGGCGTCTCCGCCCCACGCTGCCTCGGCAACTGCCCGACTTGACGAGTCCCTGCTGCATGTAGAGAAAAATCATCATTACCTGTGATCGTGGGGATCGCCGGTTGGCCCTCTCCCGCTATAAATGAGGAGTGGGCAGAGCCCCCGTCACTCATCTCTTCCTGCTCCGCTCGTTTCTTCTCCCTTGCTTCACTGCCGGCAGCGACACCCATGGCGCATGCGAAGAGGTTCTCGGCCGCAGAGAAGGGGAAGGCCCGCCAGGAGGGGCCCGACTCACCGCCGCCCAAGAGGGGGCGCGACCGACCCCGCAAGCACACCGCGACCCCCGCCGTGGCCCCTCGCGGCCGCGGCGGCGCCTCTTCTCATGGTGGGAGTCGCCCAGGTCATGGTAGCCCAGTCGATGAAGGGAGGCGCGCCATGGTCGTGCAGCCTCCCCGGCCGTGCTCCCACTCGGCGGAGGTGCTGCCGGAGTTCTTCGTGTGGTCAGAGAACCCGGCCGGCACCTGGCTTCAGCTCCCATGCTTCTTCACCGGCGAGCTGCCGGCCACGGGTCCAGGTGGGCTCTGGCTGCAGGCTGACGGCTGCTGCAGCAAGGCTTCGTGGGTCGCGGTGGAGGTCTCCGTCGCGGGCAACGCAGCCTTGGCCCGCGGCTGGTAAATGTTTGCCCGCGAGCGCGGCCTGGGCAGGCGGTGCACCCTCCACTTCAAGTATGACGGCAATGCGACCCTCTACATGAGGGCATTCGGAGAAGACAGTGTTGTAGGGTGAAACCCTAGAGGAGATCTTTTCACACTTGGAGGGGGAAAAGGAGGAAGAACACTCAAGAACACAAGAGCACAAATCACTCGAACAAACCCAAATATCACATCCACTAGAGTAGCACACAAGAGATCCACAAGATTACATGAACAATTCAAGGAAAATAGCACTAGGGTAAAGTTCTTCCCACTAGGTGAGGTCTTGAATCCAAGAGGATCTTCCCCAAGAAGGAGGGCTTGATCCCCAAGAGGAGCTACTCCAAGAGGAGGTCTAGATCTCCAAAAGGAGGAAGATGAGCAAAGCCCTCTTTGTGTTCTAAAATACTTTGCTAACCTAAACATAACCCTAGATACGGTTTATATAGGCTTGGGGTGAAGTGGATGAAGAGGGCTTGAGCAGGAGATCTCGGCCGGCCATCTGGGAGGCCCGTGCACCTGGGTAAGTTGAGCCCGTGCACGGGGTCCCGTGGGCCTGTACAGGCTCGTCTTGCAGGGTGCTCAGCGCCAACTCCTGGATAGTCCGTGGGCACGGGTCTCGGGGCCCGTCTTGCAGGGTCACTGGGACATCCGGTGTTCTTCTTTGTTGCACTCCGTCTTGGTCCGCGTGGCCTTGGGGTGGTCCATCTTCTCCTCGGGGATGCTCCTGAGCCTCCTGGTGGTGTTCCTCTTTGTACCTAATGATACATAGCATATTTTGGTGAGGTAGCAACAATGTTCCGTTCGTATCCGTATGCAAGATAAGTAGGAAGGAGTTCACCTCGGTTTCCAAAGCAGTGCTCTAGCTCTTGTCATAGGTCCACGTGGGGCTTGATGTATCGGTGTAGAGTCCATGGGGATGATGGAAGGATGCTCCGCATCATCTCCCCCCCTTGGGAGAGATACGTCCACGGATCATGATCTTCATCACCATGGTACTTGGCCAAGTCTTTGACGTTGAATGTGTCGCTCACATTGTACTTGTCTCATGGAATGTCGACCTTGTAGGCGTTGTCGTTGTAGCGTGCGAGTACCTTGAATGGACCATTGGCTCTTGGAAGGAGCTTGGACTTGCGCTCCTTGGGGAAACGGTCCTTGCGGAGATGTACCCAAACTAGGTCACCCGGTTGGAACACCATTGGATACTTGTGGATGTTGAGCTTGGTCACGAGTCGTTGTACTTGGCGCTCGATGGTGGTTCACTCGGTCGCTCGCGTCCATGTTGATGCGCTCTTGTAGTGGTAGAGGAAGAATGTCCAATGGGGACAACAGGTTGAAACCGTAGACGACCTCGAAGGGGGACTTGCCGGTAGTCGAATGTCTTGCGGTTGTAGGCGTACTCGGCGATTGGTGAACCTCCTCCACTCCTTGATGTTCTTCTTGATCAAGGCAGCGTAGTAGAGTGGAGAGTGTTGGTTCGTCACCTCCGTTTGGCGTCGGTTTGAGGATGGTAAGGCGTGGAGAAGAGTAGCTTGATTCGAGCTTGGCGCATAAGGTCTTCAAAAGTAACTCAAGAACTTGACGTCGCGGTCCGAGACAATTGTCCTTGGCATTCCATGTAGACGCAATATTTCCCTACAAAAGAGACTAGCAACATGTGAAGCGTCATCTATCTTGTTGCATGGGATAAAATGAGTCATTTTAGAGAATCGGTCCACCACAACAAATACGGAGTCCTTGCCATTTTGAGTCCTAGGCAATCCAAGCACAAAATCCATGCTAATGTCTTCCCAAGGTTGGTGTGGAATAGGTAAAGGCATATGTAAACCATGGGATTGAGATTGTGACTTAGCTTTGCAACATGTAGAGCATCGGTTGGTGAAGTGGGCGACATCGCGAAACATCTTGGGCCAAAAATAGTTCTTGGAGAGCTTGGCATAAGTCTTTTCGTGTCCAAAGTGTCCCATGAGTCCACCTCCATGAGCATGACCGTTGTCGATGAGTTGTTGTACTTGCCGTTGGATCTCCTTAATTTCTTCGGGGTTGACGCGGTAGGGAGCCTTGTTCAGAAGAGGAGCGCCGGGGATGAGGTCGACCCTATGTTCAATGCCACGTAGAGGAGGAAGACTGGGAGGTAGCTCATCAGGAAAGACATCCTCGAATTCCTGCAACAAGTTAGAAAATACTAGAGGAAGAGGATTAGAATCGTTAGTTTTTGTCACCTCATCCTCGCATAGGAGGACAAAGTGGATGACACTCGATGGGTTCTCACACACTTCTCGCATCTCTCTTTTTGTGGCTAGGAGGACTAAGTTTTTCTCTCTTGGCGAAGAGGCGCTCAATTTTGGCTTGTGGCTCTCACTTTCTTTTTGGTGGTTCACTCTCTCACTAGGATCTCCTCGATGGGTGGAGGCTTGCTTATCGGCGATCACTTGGCTTGGTGACATGGGTTGAAGCACATATTCCTTGCCTTTCACCTTGAAGCTGTAGTGGTTGGTTCGTCCGTTGTGTATGACTCCGCGGTCGAATTGCCAAGGCCTCCCCAAGAGGAGATGGCACACGGACATTGCGACCACGTCGCACTCCAAGGTGTCCTCGTAGGCGCCGATCTTGAAAGAAACTTGCATCGTATGCTCCACTTGAATAGTTCCGGAGTCGCTTAACCATTGCACCTTGTAGGGACGCGGGTGCTTCTTCTTGACCAATTGCAGCTTGGAACAGAGCTCTTCACTTGCCAAGTTGTGACAAATTCCTCCATTGATGATGACTTTGACGGAACACACATTGATGCCGGCCTTTGTGTGGAAGATGTGGCACCGTTGGTCTTCATCTTGGTGGTGTTGAAGTGTCAAAACCTTGGAGACCACGAGAGAGGGACTTGAATCGTTGTCGCAAAACACTTGGTCATCTTCATTTTCGTTCACGCGCCGGTGCATGGCCACGTGCTCAAGGGCTTCCATTTCTTCTTCACTCATCGAGTCATATGTGCCATCATCGTTGAATATCATGGTCCGCTTGTTGGTGCATTCGAAGGACTTGTGTCCCCGGCCACCACATGTGAAGCACTTGAGAGAGCTTGTCTTGACGGGGTCGTTCGGTGGCGCCGAAGATGAGTGAGTCTTGGATTTGTAGTTGCTTGCCGGAGGACGAGTCGAGGAAGGCGTAGCTTGCTTGGGGCTTGACTTGTCGCCGGTACTTGGTGATGCTCTAGTTGAGGTAGGAGTTGCCGAGGTCGCGGTAGCTTGAGAGTAGGAGCCGTAGGTCTTGGACGAGTACTTGGCATATTTGAAGTCATCTTGGACTTGTCGCTCAGCCTTGGTCGCTTGATGAACTAGCTCGAGGAGGTTTGAGATTGGTTGGAAGTCGGCAATCCGCTTGATTGGGTGGTGGAGGCCGTTCAAGAAGCGTGCCATTGTTTCCTCTCGTCTTCCTTGACATTGGCTCGTATCATGGCAATCTCCATTTCTTGGTAGTATTCTTCCACCCTCTTCGTGCCTTGTTTGAGGAGTTGTAGCTTCTTGAAGAGATCACGGGTGTAGTGTGTAGGCACGAAACGAGCTCTCATGATATCCTTCGTCGCCGTCCAAGTTGTGATTGGTGGTTCGCCTCTTGTACGTCGTCACCCAATCACTTGTTCCCACCAAATGAGAATGTAGTCTTGGAACTCGAGGGAGGCCATGACGATCTTCTTTTCCTCGTCGTGGTTGTGAAGACGGAATATCTTGTCCACCTTCAAGGCCCATGAGAGATACTCTTCGGGATCATTGCTTCCGGAGAACCTGGGCATGGTGAACTTGAGCTTGTCGTGGCGGAGTTCTTCATTGAAGTAGCGGTTTTGATGTCGCTCTTGGCGTGGAGGAGGGTCTTGAAGCACTTGTTCCGCTTGGTGTCGCTCTTGTCTTGGAGGAGGACGAGGGATATTCGCTTGGTTGCGCCTTTCTTGTTGCTCTTCGCGACGCGCGGCTTCTTCTTGTATCTCGCGACGAAGAGCTTCCTCTTGTTCTCGCACTTGGCGATTGCGCTCTTCAACCGCTCGAGTGGCATCGCGGAGTGCGCATTGTGCTTCGAGTTCTTGCGCATGTCGAATGGCCTCATCGTCTTGAGGGTCTTGACAAGGCACTTGTGGAGGTATTTTCTCTTGCTCCATTGCTTCTTGTGCTTGGTGTCTTGTCCTTTCACGTGCTCGAACTCGGTCTTGTAAACCATTGCCATGGAATGGATTGTCTGGAGGATGGCGATCTTGGGGAGCATCACGGCGAGGGGCTCGAGCTCGGGGAGGACTTGTATCATAAGACGAGTAGTCCGAAGAGTGTCAACTTGAGCGGTGGCTTGAGTGGCGCCGTCTTGATGAAGTAGGCGAGGAAGGCGGGCGTCGCACGATCATGTTGCAGAGCTCTTCCATTTGTGTAGTGAACTTGTCGTCGATGTAGTCGCGGTTCCTTGCTTCCGCTTGATGAACGTCGACGGCTAGTCGGTTGAGGCGTTCACCCAAGGCCTCACTTTCTTGATGGAGAGCTCTTTGCGCGATGAAGAAGTCGTTCTTGGTGACGAAGTCGTTATCACCATCTTGCTCCATGAAAAATGGGTTCGCCGACGAACTTGGCCTATCCATCATAACCAAGTGGGGTGAGTAGGAAAGTGAGAGAACAATACCGAAGTTACCTTTTCCGAGGATTGAGGATGTAACTGGTGTCACTCAATGTGATGCCTCAATAGTAGAATTGGAACCGGGTTTGTTTCTCACACCTACAAGTCAAAGGCTTATGGAGGAGCTCGGTTAGGATGGTGGCAAAAATTTCAAGCAAATGTTAGTCAAGGTATCAATAAGGTTGAGAAGGTTCACAAAAATGCAAGCAAAGCAAATAGATCAAACCCAAGGATATCACTAGGAACACACACACGGAAGATAGATGGGATCTGCACAACCAAGGAGTGAGCTCAAAATGTGCAACAACTCGATTTCTCATATGGGCTAGATACGCATGTGCACCAACCAATAAGAGAAACGTGCCGTCTTCAATCCCAACTATGCTATGTATGAGGTGTCGAAGATGATATGCAAAATGGCTCGATGCTATTGTTTACGAGCTCTTTGTTTCTTCTCTTGTGCTTAAAAGCTTTGCTTGTATCTTTTTTTTTGATGCTTGATGCTTGAGCCAAGTGTGATATGAGACAAGTATGTAATATATGCACGAGAGAGACTTATGGCACTAAGATGGTAACAAGATCACTATGGTGCACAATAGCGTGGCCCGGCAATTCTCAACTTGCTAGTCTCGATGGGTAAGCGACGCGAAGTGGCTCGAGTTATCAATGCAAACGCAAAGGTGAGAGTCGTCGAGGTTACCGTCCGATCTTATGGTAAGAATGAAGTTGTTGAAGCCGGTGTGGTGTCCGAGTTGATGATCGAGTGGCGGCAATGATGATGCCCAAATGCGCCTAAGTGGCGAAACACCTTAGGACACAAGAGAAACCGCGGTCGAAACTCAAACAACCACGAGAAATAGTGCGGAGAACACGAGTGTTGGTTGGGAAACAAAATGGTGCAAACAAAATATGGCGAAAGTCCTTTGGATGGTCGTGCGCCTGAGTAAGTGAGGCCCGTGTGTGCACGGGTCTCGAGGTCCGTGTGCAGGGGTGTCTGAGGCGGATGAAAAGCTTTGGATCGAGGGAATCTTCAAAGCTAAGGCCAATTTCGAGGATTTGAAGGGTGGGGAAGTTGGAAGATGGGTAGATACACTTGCCAAACACCAAATTCATGGACCAAAACAACCAAATCTCACAAGATCCAACAAATTGCAAGAAATTTTTTTGGGGCTATTTTTGTGGGGATTTTCGAATTTGGACGAAAAAACAACAAAATCAAGCTAGCAAATGGGGGGATGGGACTCCAAGATGTGAATCAACCTTGCTCATGATACGAAGATGTTGTAGGGTGAAACCCTAGAGGGGATCTTTTCACACTTGGAGGGGGAAAAGGAGGAAGAATACTCAAGAACACAAGAGCACAAATAACTCAAACAAACCCAAATATCACATCCACTAGAGTAGCACACAAGAGATCCACAAGATTACATGAACAATTCAAGGAAAATAGCACTAGGGTAAAGTTCTTCCCACTAGGTGAGGTCTTGAATCCAAGAGGATCTTCCCCAAGAAGGAGGGCTTGATCTCCAAGAGGAGCTACTCCAAGAGGAGGTCTAGATCTCCAAAAGGAGGAAGATGAGCAAAGCCCTCTTTGTGTTCTAAAATACTTTGCTAACCCTAAACATAACCCTAGGTACGGTTTATATAGGCTTGGGGTGAAGAGGGGCTTGAACAGGAGATCTCAGCCGACCATCCTGGGAGGCCCGTGCGCATGGGGTAAGTTGGGCCCGTGCGCATGGGGGCCCCATGGGCACGGTACAGGCTCGTGCACACGGGGTGCTCCAGCGCCAACTCCCTGGATAGTCCGTGGGCACGGGGTCTCGGGGGCCCGTGCGCACGGGGTCACCTGGGACATCCAGTCTTGCTGCTGTTGCACTCCGTCTTGGTCCGCGGGCCTTGGGGTGGTCCATCTTCTCCTTGGGGATGCTCCTGAGCCTCCTGGTGGTGTTCCTCTTTGTACCTAATGAGACATAGCATATTTTGGTGAGGTAGCAACAATGTTCCGTTCGTATCCGTATGCAAGTTAAGTAGGAAGGAGTTCACCTCGGTTTCCAAAGGATGTGCTCTAGCTCTTGTCATAGGTCCACGTGGGGCTTGATGTATCAGTGTAGAGTCCATGGGGATGATGGAAGGATGCTCCGCATCAGACGGCCACGGCGTCGGGTGCTTCCCCGAGGACAACGACGGTGGCGAGGTGCTCGGCCTTGGCGACATCGTGACGAGGGTGAGGATGGTCTTGCCCTCGGCGCTGGCCGCTGCTCGTCCAGCTACGGCGATTCTTCCTCCAGCGACAGCTCCAGCAGCAGCTGCTACGACCAGCCGCCACGCCGCCGCGCCCGTTTCGAGGGCGGCAGCGGGTCGTCTCGTCGCCGCGCCCTAGTGAAACGCGAGGAGGGGTCTGGCTGAGCCCGAGGCGGCGCCAAGGGCCTACCCTCGCGGACCGCTGTGGGGGCGCGCGCCGCTTTTGTTTCATTCTTCCTTTTCTTCCTGCATTAAGAGAGAGACAAGCATGAGGCCCTGCAGGGGCGTGCAACGAACCATGATTTCCAAGTTGCTATGCTATGTTTATCGTTCCTGTGTCGTGTCGCAGCATCGGCGTTATGGAGGCGCGTAGAAATAACTTAGCTTAACGCGCTCGAAGTAGTTTTCGCCTCGTGAGGCGCACATTTCCCAGTACCTAGAGAGGCCTCCTTGGCTTGGGAGGCGTCTAGGAACTGCAAAAATTCATTAGGAAACTCTTATTCTTCCGAGCCCTTCCGAGCCTTGGTCACAAGCGCAACCGGCCACGACCCAACGCTTTGCAACATGGTACCCGAGGGGCACGGATTGAGAGAGGTGCGCCAGCTTGCGAGCTCGAGCGAGGGTGCCTCGTGAAGAACAGGAAAAACGCTCACGAGGGCACCTGTCCAGCTCCCTCGCGAGGCTTGCAAGGGAGAGTACATGTCAAAACAAGGAACCGAAGGCAGAAACGGAGGCAAAAGGCGATGGAACCAAGCCGGCAAGGAACACCAGAAAGCAAATTTTCATCAAAGAGGAGCAAGCCAACTACAGAAAGCAAATGAAAAGCCGCGTCCGGCAGCTAGTCTAGTCTTCTCACCAGCGCGGAGCTAAGTGCTGCCACTAGGACGTGGGAGGGAGCCCCCGAGGCCCGAGGGCGGCACTCCCGAGACTCTGGGGCATGTATAGCCCCACTCATTATTACGTGAGAGTGTCACGAGCGGAGACCTTCACGAGCCTTTGGGCCTTGCTTCCTGACGCCCGGCCTTGATTCATGGGTAGAACTTCCGAAGGTCTTTGGATGTTCGAGCGTTACGGATGAGACCTGTCCTGCATCTCCAGGCGCACGGTGCCAGGCCTGGAGATGTGGGCGACCCTAGCGGGCCCTCCTACATGGGCGAGAGCTTGTGCAGCCCTTCACGAGAGCACCCGCCTTGGGGCGAGTCGCCCACCTCGGCGTCTGGAGGCGGATCTTTGGCAGTGATACCGCCGCAGCACCTGCTGATATCTTGCTGCTCGAAGCGGGGCTTCGTGGCGGCGTTCCTCCCATAGCACAAGGTCCATCCCCCGCATGGCGTCCTGCTACATCTAATCAAATGCCAGGACCCGCGCGGAGTGATGCCTGACCTCGTGTGGGAGAACCGCTTCTGCTCCATAGACGAGGAAGAATGGGGTCTCGCCAGTTGGCTTGGTGGCGGTGGTGCGGATGGACCACAACACAGACTGGAGCTCATCGTGCCAGCCCACGCGAGCCTCGAGCTTCTTCTTGAAAGTCCTGGTCTTGAGGCCTCTCGGGACCTCCAGCGTTGGCGGCGTTGACGACCGTTGCTCCTAGGGTGTGCCACCGAAGCATAGCAGATCTGCGTTCCAAGGTTAGCACAATATGTCTTGAAGAGATTGCTAGTGAACCGCGAGCCGTTGTCGGTGATGGTGCGATTATGGACCCCTAACCGGCTTATGAGACCCTTGATGAACTTGACCACATATCCGGCCGGGATGGTGCAGACAGCTTCTACCTCCGCCCATTTGGTGAATTTGTCGATGGCGACGTAGAGGTAGCGGTAGCCCCCAGGTGCTCGAGGGAATGGGCCCAAGATATCCAGCCCCCAAACTGCGAATGGCCACGAGAGCAGGATGGTCTGGAGGCCCTGAGCTGGTTGATGGATCTGCTTGGCGTGGAATTGACAGGCCTCGCAGGACTTCACCAGCTCAGTCGCGTCGTTGAGCGCCGTAGGCCAGTAGAACCCGCTGTGGAATGCCTTGCCGACGAGGTTTCGTGGCGGCAGTGGTGCCGCGATCTCCGCCCGTGTATGTCGACTAGCAACTCTTCCCTGTTCCTGGAGATACAATGCGAGAAGCGTCATTCCACGCTTCTGTATAACTCCCGTCACGGATGCGATGCGCCGTGGCTGTCGAGCCCGCGCCGCGTCCTCCTCTTTCTCCGGCGTGTCCCTTGCGTCGGTATTCCTTGAACTCCTTGGTCCGGCACCCTCCCAGGCCGGCGCCAAGTAGGCACGCGCTCGAGGTCGGGACGCGGGCGAGGCTCCCTAAGCAGTGGTGGGGGGCTCCTCCCGAGGCGGCGTCGGCCTCGAAATCAGAGGCGCTGCCGACGGCTTGAAGAGCCCCTCCTCGAAGATGCTAGGTGTCGGTGTCAAAACCGGCGGATCTCGGGTAGGGGGTCCCGAACTGTGCGTCTAGGCGGATGGTAACAGGAGACAAGGGACACGATGTTTACCAGTTGGGCCCTCTTGATGGAGGTAAAACCCTACATCCTGCTTGATTGATATTGATATTGTGGATGTTTACAAGAGTGGATCTACCACGAGATCAAGGAGGCTAAACCTAGAAGCTAGCCTATGGTATGATTGTAAGGGTTGTTGTCATTCTAGTCCTACGGACTAAAGCCATCCGGTTTATATAGACAGGAGAGGGCTAGGGTTACATAGAGTCGGTTACAATGGTAGGAGATCTACATATCCGTGTCGCCAAGCTTGCCTTCACGCCAAGGAAAGTCCCATCCGGACACGGGGTGAAGTCTTCAATCTTGTATCTTCATAGTCTTGGAGTCCGGTCGATGATGATAGTCCGCCAATGATAGTTCGGTGATGATGGTAGTCCGCTATCCGGACACCCCTAATCCAGGACTCCTCGGTAGCCCTGAACCAGGCTTCAATGGCGATAAGTCGGCGTATATTGCTTGGCATTGCAAGGCGGGTTCCTCCTCCGAATGATAGAAGATTGTGAACACCGGGATAGTGTCAGGCTCTGCAAAATAAATTCCACATTCCGTAGTAGAGAATAATAATATATACACAAGTTCAATCTGGCGGCGTTTTACGTGGCATGGCGTCACACCACTACCAAGCCATTACTCGAATTGTTTTTACTTTACCACCTCGGCGCATTTAGCGAAGCGGTTTCCTTAACACGTCTTGTCGAGCGGAGATCGTGTTTCCCTTAATCGGGATTCTCATCAATACGGCGTGGGTAACCCAACGCGCCATTGATGGTGGCGCAGGAGATAAGCGAGTTTTACCGGGCGGTGGGGGCGCGTAAGACTTCGCCGCCCATATAAGGGATAAGATTCACCTTCTCACCTCGCCTTCTTCCTCCTTTGCTTATCCATCTCCGGCACTTTCGAGCTCCAGCGCCCAAGTTCGCGCATCTCGTCTCAACCTTCTCCGACCATGTCCAGGCGGAGGTAAATGGTTGGCCTCCACCGTTAAGGAGGAGCAAATCGCCAAACTGCGCGGGCGCGGATACCTTTCGGCGACGCCAGCGCACCGGCTGCCCGACGAGGGCAGCTCATCCCCACCCAGGCCCCATGAGAGGTGCGTCTTTCTTCCCACTTCCTCCGCGGATTTGGGCTTTCCACTGCATCCCTTTGTCCGGGGCTCATCTTCTACTCGGCTGGATTTCCATGATCGGCACGAACTTCATCCTCAACATCTCGGCGTTAATCGTGGGTGCGAGGCCTTCCTCTGCATCAGCCCCACTTGACTTGTGGCTCAAGACCTTCAATGTCAAGCCGAAGGTTGTGAAGGGCACTCAAGCGGAGTCTTGGAGGCGCCATGTTGGGCAAGATGCCCAATGTCCTTTAGTTGAAGGGCCTTCGTGGAATCCGTCAAGGGTGGCAATCGGGGTGGTTCTATATCACCGAGCAGCG
>JAHIAM010007181.1:0-31248 GCA_021605205.1 Aegilops longissima
AAAATATTAGTTGTATTTTATTGCAAAGTACATAATAAAACCAGGTTCCAAACATATGACCATGTACCATCGCTAATGTATTGTCTATTTCTTCACATTGTATTGAGGGCTAAGGATAAAGAGGCGAAGTTTATAATCTGGTAAGCATAGTATGACATCATTCATATCACAAAACAAGCGAAACAGACAAGCGAGGCAATTGTAACGTTGTGTGGGCAAGTCCAGCATGGAACTAGATTACGAGTCAAGATCAAAGGAACATCACTCCTCCTTTTAAACCTTGTAAGGTGCAATGATACGCTAAGACAATTGTGTATAAAATTGAAAAGAGTAATAGACATTGGCTGCAAACCATGCAGTTCAAGGCACAAGTCGAGTAAGTAGTAGTTAAAAGGCATGAGGATTAAGGACTTACAACGGCTGGCTTTGGTTGGTGTAGTCATGCCCTTCTTCTTCTGGTGTGGCAGGTCCTTGAAGATTTCCACATCATTTGGTTCGGTACTTTTTGGTCATGCGGGCTTTCCTCGCATTTGAACAAGTCAATATAGATCGATAATATGGTACAGCGAAAAGAGTGAAACAACAGACTAATTACAAGAGCCTCGCGATTGTGCAATATAGCTACGAGATCACATCGTTTGTTGGAATTTCACTTTAAATGCGGTTGGCCTTGTTCTTTGAACAGTTCACCTACAAGAAGATAGATTTGTGTGGCACATGCGTCAATAGGACTTCAACATGTGATCGATCACATATATATAATGTACACGATACTTGGATCGGACGGTGTTTAACAAGGCCCCTCGGTCTTCATCGATATATTTTCCTTTGGAGATGTTTGGGAAAGTTCACTATTAGCCTTGCCTTCAAAGTGAGTTTTCCTCAAGTTATCCGATCTTGTCATGAGCAGACTTGAAAACATGGGTGCAAGCATGCAGTTGCATCATCTTGGCTATCAACTTGAACCTCATCATTGAAAATTAGGAGTCTCATTATCGACAACCTAGAAAGTATGGGGACGAGCAAGGCGATATTACTAGTTTCCATACATAACCATACTTACAGATAAATGGTCGAGGAAGGTGTTGAAGCTGGGTTTCGTCTTTGTCATTCTGTCTAAATCCATGTTGGGAGGATCGTACATGACACCTAACGGCAACCGCTGCCTCGATACTAACTTGGCTGACTCTGTAGCATCCGTGGCCTTTTAAACCTGCCTCAAGCGGATCTCCATTCTTCCTCCTCTAGATTTAGTTAACCTATCGAGCATTATCCACGATGTTTGTTTCCTCTTGCGCCTAGGTGCTAGTCAACAACGAACATAGGAAGTGTTAGTGTACATCAAGCTGTGAGACTACATATAAAGAAGCATGCAAGCGTAACTTGACTCTAGCAACTACCTTCTTGTTGTTGAAGCTCACAAGGTTCATCGATATTGCCAACTCGTCTTGTGTCAAGAGTGCTTGGGAAGTAGTGTCGGTGGCAAGGGAGCTTGGGAGCGTCTGCTAGCTCGGTTGGCCTTACAGTATGTCGTGCGGTGGTAATCTTGTGGTAGGTGTTGCAAGAACTAGGGCTGTCTCTGCTTGTTTGGTGGCAGCTATTTGTTTCTGTTTGGCTTTTTGCAGCTCGTGTAGCATGGGATGCCGTGTTTGTAGAATTTTCGCTGGACTTTCACCTTCTATTGCACCATCGATTACCGGCAGAATCTGCGAGGATTCATCTACTTCTCATTCCCTGCCATTACATGTTTCTTCCTCTTTCTACGTGCCATGTTAAGTCAAGCCGACAAGAAAAGCGAATAACAATTTAGTTCTTGAGAACAAATTGATGCGTGATCTTGATGAACTGAACTTTGATGTTAGACAACCACATGATAGGAGGATGTAATATGTATGAAAATAGGGGCGGAAGAGATAACGAACTATGATGTGTAAACTAAGAAGAAGACATTTCATCAAATTAGAAGCAATGCAATGGAAGGTAGACACCATATGAAAGATGCTACAAATATCGCTCTGACAAGTTAATAGTGTCTCAGCATAAATGGCGTTTAAACAAATGTGAAGCGGTACAAGAAATAAATCATAAGCAAGATGCAAACAACATCACACTACCATGTTAGAGGTCTCTCGTCATTAGTGCCATTGCATATTCACAGCATTGCATATTCACGACTTATGATGTGTAAACTAAGGAGAAGGCATTTCAACAAATTAGAAGCAATGAAAGCTAGACACCATATGAAAGATGCAGCGAATATCACTCTACCAAGTTAAAACTGTCTCGTCATAAGTGCCATTTCAACAAATTAGTAGTACAAGCTAGAAAAGAATGTGAGATGTAACCTATATCACACTCCGAAGTCAAGCGTGTCTTATGATAAGTGATTGTTGCAGGTTACACAACAGTAGTAATTTGATGTAAGAACATGGTGTGATAGACGGATATTGTATGTTCTAGAAACAGGAACACGTGTCTTATTCAAGTATAATGTGTAAAGTAAGCAGATGGAATTCAACAAAATTAGAAGCAATACAAGCTAGACATCACACATAACATGCAACCACATATAACGATTGCCAAGTTAGAGGAGCACTAGTGATGCTATACTAGGGAGGCGTGCTCATCATAAACACAGCTTTGTTGAGTGTCTATGCATGTGTTGTCTTGGAAATCATCTTGGGGGTGTGGAGGGTAAAGCTGTAGAGGCCCTCCGTTTGGAAGGAGCACCTTTATCATTGCCTTGCTAACTTCCTTCCGCTTTATTGATTTTGAATTGTCAAGTAAAACCGACAAGAAAAAGCAATAAAATTTTCTCTTGAGAACTCATTCATGCATAATCTTGACAATCACTACTTTGATGTAAGGAAAACACATGATACTAGGATGGAATATGTACGAAAAACAGAATGACATGGCATGTTCACAACTGTTTGTGTAAACTAAGCGAAACCATTCCAGCAAATAAGAAGCAATGCAAGCTAGACACCACATGAAAGATGCAACCAATATGACTCTGCCAAGTTAAGCGTCCCATCATAAATGGAATTTCAACAAATTAGAAGCAGCGCATGCTATAAATCATATGAAAGATGCAACTAATATTACCTTGCATATACTAAAGGTGTCTCGTCATATTGATTGATGGGGATACAAAAAACAATAGTTTTATGTAAGGACATGCTTAATAGACAGATGTACTATGTACTAAATACAGGAAGGCATGTCACATTACTTGGTATAATGTCACATTTATAGGAGTATAAGCTAAGCGAGACTAGCACATGCAGTTTAACAGTTGGAAGAATTACAATCTAGACACCATATGCAACATGCAACCACATATCACGCTGCCAAGTTAGAGCAAGCACTGCGATGCTAGTGTAGAAATGCTGTAATCAACTTCTGAGCTATGTTCACTATCTTCATCTAGCATTTACATTTCTTGAGAATCATGTCGGAGGCGCGCTGCATTCTTTAAATGAGGTAGTCCCCTTGCACTGCCTGCCTCGTCATAAGTGATTGATGAGGGATACACAGAACATTAGTTTGATGTAAGAACATGGTTAATACAGATGTACTAGTATGTACCAAAAATAGAAAGGCATGTCATATTCAAAGGTATAATGTGTAAGCTAAGCGGATGCAATTTAACCAAATTGGAAGCAATACAAGCTAGACATCCCATTGGAGTGGTGAACATGATCATCTAGGACACGAGAGCCTTGTGGGAGGCGGGCTGCTTAGCCACCATAGCGGCTTTTAGTTGGCTTCGGTGATGCTGTCTTTCTTGGGCTTGTCCTTTGGCTCGGCCGGTGCCGTGACTAACTATTTGTCTTCTGGTGCTCATGGGATGGTGGTTCATGTAAAAATATCTTTCCTTATCTTAATAAAGACCGACTTGACCTTTCGAATACAAGCTAGACACCATATGGAACATGCAACCACATATGACACATGAAGTTAAAGCAAGCACACAGGATGGTGGTTCATTGCGGCGAGTCATCAACTCGAGCTATGTTTACCATCTCCATCTGTGACACTTGCACCCTTTATAGCGTTATAGCGTGTCTTGCCTACCAGCACATCTGAAGCTGGGCGACTTCTCTCTTTTCTTTGCTGCTTCTCTTTCGGGAGAGTCTGAAATACCCTTGCATAAAAACACAATAGTGAGAGTATGGGTGAAGTGTGTGCAGAACTAGTGCCTTTGTAAAAAGTAGCGAGATAGCAGGTGGCTGAAAAATAAATGACAGGAGACATATGATAGCTCTACAACATTGCATGGCAAACAAAATTAGATTCTACTCCGTATGATTTTGTAATATATGAGCATAGAAATGCAGGTACTCCTCAGCACACCACCACATGTGGTCATATCTAAGATAACGATCGACTAAAATAAATAGGTCGATCGATTTTTTTAATGAACCGTCACTCACTTGTTGTGATCTTTCTCGAACCTTGGCGACCACGGCCCAGACCCGTGCCTCCGTCGCCCGCCCTCCATCGACCTCACACCACCGCCGTGCTTGCAGCGCCCCAAGCCATCCCTTTAATCCCGCCGACCTCGGATCGAGGCGCCCGGTAGCTCTAGGCCGCATCGCCCTAAGATAAACACCAAGCGCTGCTTCCCGGCGTAATAGTCGTACTAGCGCTGTTACGCCGAGGAATGCTTTAGATTAATTGGGAATCAACGGCAGAAATTGAAATTCAAGGCGGCGGACCTCTAGCTAAGGTGAAATAGTATATGAGGAGAAACCTTGTGCATCGCGAGTTACTAGGAACATCTAGTATCAAGAAGAAGCGGTCAACTAGTGTCTTACGTGGGATGAATACCGTGCAAGCGAGGCGTAAGATTTGCACGAATAAGGAAGAGGATTACCTTTTTGGTTGCGGTGTGGTCACCTCCACATGTCGCGGCGATCTTCTTCTTTTACCGGGAAACCGATGTTACGGAGGATGCAGGCTTGGGCGAACCCATGGCCAAATTGTTGGCTGTGTTGCCGTGGCGTATGTCGGCGGAGGAAGCAGATCCGATGCGGCGAAGGGCGGCGTAGCAGGAATAGCTCGGTGCGGTGGAGGTGGCGATGTTGGGCGGCAGCGGTGGCCGCGAGGCGGTGTGGTTGAAGCTGGCTCGAATGCAGACGGCTCGGCCTCGGCTTCAACTACTAGCCGTGGAGGCGTTGCGGTTGAGGTTGCGGTGGGCGGCGGCGTCGAGGGTATCGGCTCGGCGTGATGGAGGAGGTGGCGGTTGATGGGTGGGATGGGGTGGCGGACGGAGGGCGCGGGGTTTCAGCGGCTGGTGGAGAGGTAGTTTTGGCACCCACAGTCTGAATGGGGAATCGGACGGGTGGGGGAACCATGTTTGATGCAGGGGCGCTTGTTTTGGCTTTTTGAGCAGAAGATGGGGGCGCTTGTTTGAAATTTGGGAAAGTACAAACTTTGCCCCCCTCTTAAATTTCGTACCTACTGCGGGTCGGGGGTAGGATGATAATCCCAGGTGTCCCAAATAGTGGGAGGGAGCGATTTCGGCCGCACGCATGTGTGCTTAGGCGGCCATTGTGTATGAATGTTTTTCGGAGGCGGTTGTGTGGCGTCTAGATGAAGCTACAAACCTACCCCAATTTAGACCTTTGGACGTCGGGCCGGTAGGTTTCACAGGTCGGAGTTATTAGAAAAGTAATTTCCTTGTACTACCAAACATTGGTCTCCGCGGTTTGAGGTGAGTAGAGGCTCTTTGGTAACCGTTCGAAATTTTGAAACACAAGCATTCACGTTTAGAGTACTCTTGAACTATGAGTATTGACCTAAATAGACAACGTTATATTTGACCTTGTATGTTTGAAAACCTCATTAAATTATCCGCTTCCTTTTGAAATTTTGACACTTGAAAATCCTATAACTACGATTATTTTGGAATGGAGAGCTAAATTTGAATCTATTTTGTACACGACTACATATGCTATTATGTACAAAATCAGAGCAAAGATTGGTACCCCGATAGTTTAGGTATGGTTTACAAATGCCATGATATCAAATTCAAATAATTGAATGGACTTCATGTTGAATTCAATTTTTTTAAACCACCTTAGGTTGAATTCAAATGTATGCTAGTTCATAGGTAGCTATTTATAAATGTCCATTGTGTAACTTTCGTATGTATAATGTGCTTTACACACACAACATGAACTATACTCACGTTTATATTCGAAAGTGATGCATTATCTGGAGTTCAAAATACTAACTATGTGGATCAATTGTGTCGAATAATAACATAGACATGCTCAAATTCGATAGAATCTAGATATCTAATGGATCAATGACCGCTCCTTATGCGAATTGCAAATATCATGATCCCATCCTAATATTTGGATACAATTTATATCTTTAATCAATGTGTAGAGTAATCTTTTACGTTTAGTTTCACTCTCGATCGGTGGTCTCTCCCGAGGTGTCTTTCTCGCACACATGCTCTAGATATAACCCTCCCTCCCTCTCGTAACCATTTACAACTGCTTTCACTAACCTTTATCGCAAGCACTCTTCCTCTCGAAAACATACACACGCACAATCCTCATCGACCCTTTCTATATACATGGACCTGCCTCGTGTCTCATGTCGCACATTATCTTTATGCTGTCTCTCACGCATTATCTCACACCTCTCTTCCTAATCGGCAGTATGATTCTAGCGAGCATTTTGTAGGATGCCCTTAAAGTTAGGTTGGATGAATAGTAATATCGGAGATAAAGGGTTACCTTAGTCCAGAACCTAGGGTTACAAATCCTAGCCGGCTTTGTCGGTGGACACGAGTCCTTCACAATTCTGCTATCTTTGTCTTGTCGACTAGTCATCCATGGGTCTTCCTAAATGTGTCATGGGCCGACCAATGTGGCGCAGGGGCGGAACGAACGAAGGGCCTCACCTCGACCCACGGACCTCAGCGGTGACACACCCTCTGCCCCCACTCTCATTATCTTCTCACACCCACATACCAACACAAACACCACACACAAAATTTCTCCTGGTGCCTCTATTACCTCCCCTTGCATATACACACTCAAGGGAATGGAATCTCTTGTCGTGACGTCATATTAGTCTCTCTCTCTCTAGACCACTCTCATTTCTCGTGCTATCTCTCCCGCCCCCTCCCCATCGGCCCCTCTATCCATGCCTCTCTCGAATCGTAATACACACATACCTCTCTAGGCCCGCCAAATGCATCAACTACACATTCACACATGTTACATCACGTACCCCATTGATCTAAAAGCCCTCTCTTCACGTTTATTTAGCATACAACATTCCTTTTGAATAAAGTGTGGCCAAAAATTATTTTAGAGTTTCTACATATATACAACATTACAAAGTTATATGGAGAATCTGAGCGCTAATTTGCATTGCATGGTGCCCACAATGATATTTATTCCGCCTTTGTGAATTTGTATATTTTTATACTATATACAAAGTTAGTCATAATAAAGAAAGCGAAAGCATCTCTCTCTCTCCATCGCATACCCCCCTATCGCCCCTTTCGGTATGCACAAAACTATCTCGAGGTCCTCTAAAGTAAGCCCCAGAAAAATCACGCGTGTTTCATCTTTCTCTCGCGATATATGCAATGGCGATCATTGTATTTGAAGCGAAAGCACGATACATACATTGGACTTCATAATCCACTCATTACGGTCACCGTTTACGTTTAGTGGTTATTATCTGATCACGGGCTCACCGTACAACTTTGTATTTGCTCATGACATGACTAGTTGACCGAGTTAAGCGCTCACGTGGCACCTCTAGTGTTGCATCGCATTATCTCACTAACATCGTGCCCACATGACTTGTATCTACTCTACATCTACACTATTATAAAATACATAAAATACACTCTTATAAAAACAGAGTTGGTGATGATGGTGTGCACTGCCATCCTGCAATATAGGCCGTCCGATTTATATCGGCGGATAGGAAAAAACTATGGCAATTTTGCAAAAAGGTACCACACACCTCTCCACATTTGCAAATAAGGCCTTCCCTCGTTCATCCTTTTCTCTCACAAGATAAACAAGTCATACAAATGCATCTTGATGTTCGTGCAGCGCACGAGCATCTTCTTATAGAATGAAAACAAACAAGAAAAAAAATATTTTGGCGGTGGTTGAAGTCATGACCGCGGCACAGCGGACAAGGTGGCCTTGTATTGGTATCTTTGAGCCGTCTGTTTTAACACACGAGGAGCTGGTGTGGTGATTATACACACTGCATGCGCATGCACGAACTCCATCCATAACACTCACACAAACACATGCACCCACGCGCGCGCAACACTCCTGCGTACACACGCAGCCGCATGCGCATGCAACACTCACGCACACGCTTGCGCGCATGCATGCACACACGATACACCACCACGACCAACACACACTCTCATGCTCAAGTGCTCAACCTACATGTGCATGCGCACATCGAGGCCACAGCAGACACATACACAACCAGGTGATTCCAGCGCGCGGGTTGGAGCCTTATCGCGCTGCGTAAATTTGTGTTTATCGACCTTTTCCCTATGCGAACTGGCAGGTGGGATCCACAAGAGCGTGGTCAATTTAACTAGTCAACATGGCGCCACGTAGACTATTTGGCGGTCAGCGAGTGCAATCCGATGCTGAGCTGTGAGCAAGTGACGGATAATCACCATAAAGCGTATATAGTGACCGTAATCAGCTTATTCTGAAGTTCGGTGACCGTATTCGCTTTTCTCTTTGTAGGCCCTCAAAACTACATCTCTACGTTCTCGCATGTTACATCTAACAACTATGCAATACAACACTACTACTACACTCTAACACAATAAATCATATGTGTTTTAGTTTTACTAGATATCATATTGTTACTTATAATTATTCAGTTTGCATACATTAAAATTGCCTTTGAAATGTATGGCGATATCATCTACGGCGGGAAAAATCCGCCCTTTCTGTTTAATCGGGTTTTATCAATGGATCGTGCGAAACAGCAAAACTATAGTACTATACTGTACAAGTGACAGTTCTTTGGGCGTCGTGTCGTGTACTCCTCCGTCGTAAAAGTGGGCACTTCGCTTTCATAAATCTTCTAGTCCCGTTAGCGACATGTGGGACATCAAGCTACGGGTCCACGTGCCATGCGAATACTGATGCGAGCAGTGGGGTGAAACACCCAGTCATGGCGCCGGCGTAGTAATGAGCAATGAGGCGTCAAATCACAAAGCTGCACCTTTCCCGATTAAGTTGGAGGGCGAAGTAATAATGCTAAAAAAGAAGTTGGAGGGGCGAAGCAACCATCATTTCACTCATTGCTGAATCCGCTTCTCCTCATATTCTTCAACTTAACCACGTGTTGCTTCTGCCGTTGTTCGCCTCATGTGGGGGCGGATCAGCTTGGTAAAGCACTTACCGTGGGACCGCATGTTAGCAAACCGCCGGGACAACGTCCTCAAAATAAAAACCTCCCCGCCATCCATGCGGCAAAATCACCTCCTTTTACTAATCTTTGATTCTATAATTTTTAGATTAATATAATTGAGATTTGTATAGATAGCACACAGGAGCAAAACCAAGGGGTATGGTTAAGGGCATCCACAATGTCTAGCCAAATGTGAAAATAGCTTTTGGCATCGTGGGAACCACTGTGGACGGTGTTGCCAAAGCCCAAAAGATGGAACCGAAGCTCCCTGATTGATTGATTGATTGAAGGAATATAAAAAATGCAACGTCTCTCCTCTTTCTCCCATGCTTGGATGCATGTAGTACAGTATAAAGCACAAAGTCTACTCCCCTGTCCCTTCTATCACAAATCACAAAGCAGTGAGGCGTCAAATCACAAAGCACGACGAAGCAACTATCATTTCACTCTTGCTGACTCCGCTTCTCCATCGTCTTCTTGAAACCATCTCACCGCACTAGTACTCCTAGTAGTAGTACTAGTAAAGGACTTCTGGATGCAAATAAAGGCGGTTGTCTCGGCTTGCGGCGGCACTTGCGAGCGACTTACCGTGGTCTCCCTCAATGGCATTCTCCGTCGAGCGCGCCAGCCAAACCACAAAAAAAGTCGGCGTCACCGCAATGGGCAAGGAATTCAAATATAGTTACTACCTCCATTTTTTTGTACACAAGGCAGTATATCAAATTACAATTTGCAAGGGCCACTAACACTAATCGAGGCAAAATTGATGGGGTTAGCAACCAAGGACATTAATATCCCTGCATGCATGCGGAAGTGAGAAGGTTCGTTTGCATGCGCTGCATTAATCAGCGATGAGAGTGAGATGGTTAATTCTTTGGTATTTCGAGAAAAAATCGCTACATTAATTGACCGTGAAGCGAGTTTGTGTCGATTAAATCCATGAAGAAAACCCGCCTTTCTTTTTAACACTAGTACTCCTAATGCGTGCGTACTTATCCTGTTTTGGTCTAGGCCTTGCATTGCGAACTTAGCCACACATTTTGCCAAGCTTGCCTAAAGGTTTCAAAATGAGAAGGAGGTACACTTGCGCCTGGCTGTCGCGGTCACCGCACCCTCACCTGATCGCTCCTGCGCGCATAAACCCAACCAAGGGGCAGCACCCTCAGCGACATGTGTTGTGGCATGTGAACAAACCAAACTCAGCCATCCTATCGCTGACACATAATTTTCGTTCATAGAGTATGTTTATCCAACGCATGTTGGGGAGTATCCGTCTGGCCTGTGCGGTGGTTTGTTGGGGAAGAAGAAGAGGTGAGGAAGAAGGAAAGAAGGGTTAGGAGGCGTAGGATATTCATCCAACCGCCTGAAATGGTAGGCTGACCCAAGTCGGCGACTTGCATAACAAATAGTATGTTTTACACAGCAAAAGATTCATAAAAACAACAACATAAAGAAAAACTATCCTTTGCTTTCGCGGAAAGAGACAGCCTCGTCGTCTTTGGCTGCGGCCTTGAACCAGCCGTCGCTGCCGGCGTGTGTCTCCGCACCGTGGTTGTCCTCGACCTCCGGCTACTCGTTCAAGCGAGCGTCTGGGCGCTCTGCGCAGACGAGCACAGCCAGTTCAAGTCGAGGATGTCGGTTCCGCTGCGGGAGGGCCTCGATGGCAGCGGCATCCAGCGCTCCCGTCTGGTCGAGCCTCCGCCGCCCGGTTCTAGTCGAACATCCGGTTCCGCTGCGGAGGCGTCGATGAGGCGGCATCCAGCGCTCTGCGTCGGTCGAGCCTCTGCCGCCCGGTTCATGTCCGGGGCGTCGGTTCCGCTGCGGAGGGCCTCGATGCAGCGGCATCCAGCGCTCCGCCTCAAGTTGAGCCTCCGCCGCCGGTTCACATCCGACATCCGGTTCCGCTGTAGGAGAGCCTCGATGGCAGCGGCATCGCAGCGCTCGCGTCGAGTTGAGCCTCGCCTCCGGTCCTCCTTTAGTATCGCCATGTTGAACCGCTGGTCCGCTTTGCACCATGGGGACTCGGGCGCCCGCGCGAAGTCGACATCCATCATCTCATACCCGCCGGGGCCTTCTGCGCCGCGACCTCCGCGATGAACATTGGATCGGCTTCCTCCTCCTCGTAGCTTGGCTCCGGAGAACTTCGAGGATTGGCCCCGCAAAGCGAGCTTGGAGCAGTGCATGGCGCCGACCGCCGCCGTGATTTCTGCGCGGCGCTCGGCGTCAACATCTTGTAGTAAGTGATCTTGCGGTGCACCATGGCTTTCGGCGAACTAGGGGCGCTTGATGTGGGCTGGGGATCGAAAGGTGGGGAATGGGCTGGAGATTTGGTTTGGTTTTAGGGCGTGGCTGGCGTAGGCGAGCAGCGAAGGTTACGGTGTGAATAGTAGTTCGGTGACGACGGTCAATCGGTTTTGGTTGTACATCGCTCTTGTCGCGTTAGCGTTGCAGCCCGGCACTCTGGACCCTCCACGTCGCTCACGAATGGGCAACGCCGTCTTGCATTTTCGCTCGCTTGTGGGACGCGGTTGAGAGCAAACCGGCGTCGGTAGGTGGGGCCCCCCCCTTCTCAATACTAATTATCCATGTTGCACTTCGTAAAACCGTAACATTATTCGTAGCATTGCCCCCCCCCGCGTCATTTATTATACCACCACTCCCTCCGTTTTATGCGGAGTAAATAAAAACAGAGGAGTATACTACGGATGAGGATCTGGCGTGGCGAACCCATTGAGTAAGCGACATGCGGGGCCTAGCAAGCATGGGGTCCATGATAAGTGACGAAAGGGAGGGTAAGGCAGGGATACCTACGTCAGAGGATCCACTTCCACTATACTACTTTGACCAACTGTTAGAGTAATAATATATGACATGCAACTTACACAAATGTTAGAGTAATAATATATGACATGCAACTTACACAAAGCATACATGGTGCATTTTTCGAGGCTAACTTTGACCAAATGTTAGAGTAATAATATATGACATGCAACTTACACAAAGCATATGGTCAATTTCGTATGTGAAAGGAGTTTCCAATGATATAATTTTCACATTATACATCTCATGTACTCCCTCCGTCTAGGTGTGTAAGTCATCTTACGAAAACCAAATAATCCCAAAACACGTAGGCGCGGTGCATTAACTTCTACCTCGTTTCTTGTTTCTTGACATATGAACCAATAAGAGATGAGGGTGTGCATGCTTTTAATGACCTGAGACTATCAAACATGACATGAAGTGGTTAGTTCATTGCATGCAATACTATTAATTAGCAAATAAACATTAATGTCTCTCGTTTTCCCTCCTCCTTGGTCACGGTGCACAGCCTAAGATGACTTACTCACCTATGTGAAAGGAGTACTATTAATCTTGTCAATAGTCAAATTGGAAACCATCTAGAGTACAAGTCTAGGAGTACATCTGAATCTAACAATATTGGTTGGGCGTTGTTGAATGGTGATACCTTTTTCATCATAGTAGAGATACTTTGACTACACATAAAACTTATACTCCTATCATAGTATGTAAAGTAGAAAGGATAGGAGGGAGTATATTATGCGTTCAAAAGCAAGCGAACATTGAATACCCTTTATATATGATTTGCGGATGCTATGATCACGGTTCAAAATTTTGAATCCGCCTTAGGTATCACGTGCCCCACTCGTTCCCTCTTGATTTCATCTCGGGGTCAGGAGATCTATTGAAAGAGGACTAGGGTGGGTACATGCGAATGATACTCGGCGGAATGTTCAAATGAGGCATGCGGTAGGATGGACTCATTGGAGGCGACATGATCGATGGAGAAGAGGGTTGGAGAGGAATGAGAAATAAGCAAGCATACATGATTACACTTGAATGGCTCAAATAAACAATAAGTTGTCTCGCTTGGCCTACATAGTGAAAGGCCTAATCATAGCGAACAGCGGCAGCTCGAATATGGCGGGAAAACAGGGAAACCGACATAAGCGCAGACTAGTCAATGGAGGAGCTGGCCCACGACCTCCTCGCCACCGACAACCGTTCATGTGGGTCGTTGGGGCCAACAACGAGCGCAGCTCGGCACCGCCTCTGGACACGGCGACAGCGGTGGCGACACGCTCATATCGTCGATGAACATGGTCGATTCAGTGTGCGAGGGTGGCGTTAGTGCTGTGCACGACCAGCGGTATGTTTGGTTTGTGCCCAAGGTTGCCCCATCAAAGCATTGGGTAGCCAAAATTTTGGTTGAGGTATTGGTTGCCCATGATTTGGCCGACATTGGCAAGAAAAATGAACTAGAGTTGGCTAGAGTTCATTGGCATGCCAAAAAATGGCAACCATCAAACAAAGACCAATCTTTGGGTCATGACCAAAATTTTGGTAAGGTGCACTTTGGCCACAATCCAAACACACCCCAACACCGGCTCGTCGAGGATGCCGCAGGCGCCGTGGCGCATCCGCGGAGTGGTGTAAGCGCGACCAACTGCATCCTCTGGACCTGAGACCATGCGGGTCGTCTTGCTTTTCAATGACATGCGGGGATCACATTTGAAAAGGGCATCTCCAAGCGTTGCCACGACCGCGGCTGACTACCTGGCACACCAAGCCCTCGTCCCTCGCGCGTCGTGGTGCGTTCCCAGCCAGCGCTAGCTGCCGCATTCATGCCGTCCGTTCGTATGTAAATGCGTTAAGAGGCTCGGTGCCGAGAACCAACTCCGGCGACTTAATAGCGCACCGGACGCTTAGCTTCACGGAATCGCTACTTAAGCGGCAACGCCCAGCTAACCTGCACACCATAGCGCGCCGTCCTCCTACGGCACCACATCCGCCATGACCGCAAGTCGCGAGCGCTCTGCGGGAAAGCTTGTCTTCGGGGATGAAGCTCGAGTCGCCGCCCTCGCTCAAGTCGCCTCTCGCGGCGCAATAGCGGCGTGGTCGGGCCAGAGACAGCGACCGCTGGCGATGTACGCTGGCGGCGAGGGCAGAACACCGTCGACCCCGCGTCCTACTTGCCGCCATCAACGTCCGGGACCGCCAAGGTGGGGACTCCTCAGAGATGAGTAGGGCATGGGGCGGCGAGGGCATGGTGTGCCAAGCTGGCGGCCGTATCCGTGTTCTACTCTTCCTCGCCGGAGACCGCACCTTCACTTCACGGGTCTTGAACCCGCCCCGTACATGGAGTTTGGTGCGCGCCGTAGAATAGGTTTAGGGTCGGGTTTCTTTTATTTTTCTGTCCTATAAAAGTTGAAATGTAATGAAAATCTGCCGTGTTTGCATTAATCTCGGCGGTGTATATGAACTTTCACAATAATATACATATTGTAGGAGTACTAGCAAGATGCCCGTGCGTTGCGGAAGATCAAGATCTTGTGGGAGAAAAGGATGAGCGAGGAAAGCCTTATCGCAAATGTGGAAGGAGTGTGGGTAAATTGTCATAGTTTCCTTCCTATCCGTTAGATATAGATCGGACGGCCTATATTGCAGGATGACAGGCACACCATCATCACCAACTCTGCTTTTCTTGAACCGAGACAAATCTAAAAACCCAACTAAGCCAACCTCCCAGCATATCGGCGGGAAAAGACCAGCAGCGCCCGTTTAGTCGGGATTACGGATTACTAGTAGTAGTATCGATGGATCGCGAAGCAACATTTTTTTGAGGCGAAGCACCTAGTTTGAAAGGAAAAAAGGCGGTACACTCACAGCACTCTGTCGCGGTCGCATTGCACCCCACACGTTCGGTCCTGCACGGCTCATGCAAGCGGGCAGCGCTTGACTTGCCTCTTCAGCGACACGTGGGACTGCACTTGGAGAAACCGACCATGCGCCAAACTCCCCCGCCCACAGCGAAAATCCTCCCCCCCCACACACACACAAAATTCCCCCAAATTGATTCAACCGCCCTTGACCAAATATTCCCCAAACCCCCTCCCCGTCCCCCTCCACTTCATTCGCTCCGCCAAAGCGCCCTCCCGCCCGGCGCGAATCGTCGGTGCAGCGGTTTGTCGAGGGCCTGCAGCGATCCTCTCGCTCCACGGTACACTCTCGTAGACTGCCGTCCTCTAGCAGCGCCGCCACCTCAGCTCGTTCTTGTGGGCGCCGCGTCGGTCAGCGCCACCACCGCTGGCGGCGTTAGTGTGTGAAGGCATACGTCGATCGGCTTCTCCAGCGATGCGTGCATTCTAGACTAAGGCCCGTTCATGTCCGGCTGAATGTTGGCTGATAGGCGCTATTAATCTCCTTTGTTTGCCAAAGTAGTTTCTTGTCAATATGCTCCTTAGAAGCTTCCTTGCCTGTTCGCACTCAATCTGCTTAGCTGAGATGGCATGCCAAGGCGATTAGTTGCTAAAATATACTGCCATATATTTATTGTGGCGTAGATTGCCATGGTCTAGTAGCCAATCTGTTAGGTGAAATAGCTCTACACGTTTATACTCGATCTTTGTTGCTGCGATGGCCTTTGATAGTTTGATGGCTGTGTGCTCGGCCTCATTATTGCTGAAACAGACTGGCATAATTTAGCACTCAAATCTGTTTGCTGAATTAGCTTTACACATATTTAGTTACTTAGATCTGCTCGTCCAAATATCTTGCCATAGCTTTAGACATCAACCTAGGTATTTTTTCTGGACTTCATAAAAAGCATATATGTTTTTCCTGTAATATCTAGTAGAAGAACTAATTTGTATGTCTAACAAATGGACATGACTTGGATAACTTCTTCTCGAAGATTCTCCGCTGCATATGTCGAGGGGGTTGAAAACTTCATGAACTTTATCAGAGCTGAGTACGGTGGTCCAAAATCAGATGTGCTCTGCCCGTGTAGCAGTTGTATGAATTCAGTTACAGGACCCCAGTCAACTGTGCAAAATCATCTACACTTGTATGGGATGTAGGTCACATATACTAGGTAGCTTCATCATGGTGAAGCTGTGAACGTCAATGTTATTGACTACGTGGAAGCAGCAGATCACCATCTTGATCTGCTTGATGCTCGAGTGGAAGAGGAGGAGGAGATGGTGGTGGCGGGCGATGAGTTTGACCAACATTGAAACAATGCTCTGAAATGCTCGTGCATTCCGTGAACTTTCACTGCGGAAGAAAAAGCGGTGGGCCCACATGTTGGAACAATGCAGCGTTGTTGTCACCCAGGAAATAAGCTGTCGGTATTCTCAGCTATGGTCACCTTTCTTTAGGTGAAGACATCGGCGGATGACCAACAAATCATTCGATGCAATGTTGGCTGCTTTCATAAATCTTTCCCGAGATCGTCTGAGCTGCCACACACCTCTGATAAAATGAAGAATTTCCTTCGTGCGGTTGGAATTGGATATGATATGATCCATGTTTGTAAGAATAATTGTGTTACATTAGGAAGGATTATGCCAACAAGTGAATGCGAAATGCAAATCATCAAGATGGAAAGATGGCGATCTTTGTGAAGAGGTTCCTCATAATGTTACGAGACATTTTCCAATTACACCAAGATTGCGAGAGGTTGTTTCATGATCTTTGAAACAAGAGAGGATGTCTTGTGGCATTCTAGGAACCAGAGTCAGAGACCAGAATGTAATGAGCCATCCATCTCATGGTAGTGAGTGGAAAAGCTTCAATGATAAACACAAAGAGTTTCTTGCTGACCAGAAACATTAGACTTGGCTTAGCGGATGGATCTAACCCATTTGGCCACAGGCGCCACATATAGCATGTGTCGATGCTTGTTATCCCTTACAACATGCCTCCAAATGTCTACACCAAAGAATCAAACTACATGATGGCCTTGCTCATCCCAGGTCCAAAATGTCACAGAAAGGATTTTGATTTGTTCATGGAGCCTCTTGTGGAGGAACTTCAACAGCTATGGAAGGTGTTCTCCTCGAGACCTATATAGCAGCCAACCAGCTGATTTCTTTCTACGTGCTGTTGTAATTTGGTGCATCCATGATTATCCGGCTTTGGGCACTATGTCGAGGCGAGCGACACATGGTTACAATGCATGTGTTAGCTGTGACAGAGAATCATTGTCATCATAATACTTAGCAAGATCTGTTACATTGGACACCGCGTTTCCTTGCCAAGGACAAGCCGCATACTATAAAATACCGAAGACATGTGTTCAATGCAAAGCATGAAAACCGGGATCGCCAAAGAGGCTCACTTGCCGATGAGTTGCAAGTGGAATTAGAAGGTCGGGCATATTACACGGAAACCATCACGGTAATGGTAGCAGGAAAAGGAAGCATGTACGGTAGAAGAGATTATTGTTACCCGCGAGGTCCACTTTGTGGGACTTGGAGTATTGGAAAGATTTGGATCTGCGCATAATCTTGATGTGATGCACATCAAGAAAAATATATGTGACAACATTATCGGCACACTTCTTAACATTGAAGGCAAACGAAAGATACCTTAAAATCGAGGATTGATTTGACACACAGGTATCAAAAAGGATTTGCAGGTGCAAGATCAAGGTAAACCACGGGATATGGCACCAGTGTGTACATCTTTGTAAGTGCATCTAGTGCCCTTAGTGATTTTGGTGTATTGAAGACTTATAGGTTAAATGGCGATGCGTTTGTGAGTGTACACAGGTCTATAAGTCTATGAGGAGTTTGATAATTACGGTGAAAGTCGACCCTAAAATGAATTTCTTCAATGAAGAATTTGATAATACGAAGACTTTAGAAGACTTTGAAAGTGAAGAAATTGGTGTGATTACGAAGACTTGGTAATCGCTTGAGGAATATGAGGCGTGAAGACTTTTGCTTCGTGGTTTCATTTTCTCTTTCTTGAGTCATAGGAAACACCGTCTTGTTAAAGGAAATTCGAGAAATACTAAGGAGAAATTTCCATTTGATGCTCAACTCAAAATCCTCACCTACCAATCCCTTGAGTGAAGCCTTTGGAAATCTCATACGATTCAGTCAATTTCTTGATGTGAGAGACGAAGCTCTTACAGTCCTTTGAGAATTTATTCGGCCCGAGGAGTTAGGAATTCGCCGGTCTGAATTGCCTACCTGATGAGAACATGATATACGAGGAATTTGATGTTCAAATTTCCGACCGTTCTTTATCTTCTTGGCGCTTGGTGTCCCCAAAATATCTCCACCTAACGGTCATATCATTTAAGGGCATTTATGTCTTATCATGTCGGGCTGCTCGAGGCTATAAATAGCCGCCCCACAACCACTAGTTGGTTGGCTGCTCGAGAAGAACTTGACACTTGTCATTTGAGAGCAACCCATCCTCTGAGGACTTTGGCGAAAATCATCAAGTGAGGAAAAACCCAAAGTGAGGAAAATCCCAAAACCAAACCCCAACAAACCCAAAGTGATTGAGCATCGAAGAAATTGATCAGCGTGGATCCGGCGCTTTTACCTTTGAAGACTGTGCTTCTTCCAGACGGTTAGGCGTCACGGTCTAAACATCAAGAGAAATTGTGGATCGCCCGGTGACCAAGTATGTGAAGGTTTGGAAGTCGCTGAAGACTTACCACGAGTGATTGGGCCGAGGTCTGCGTGGCCTTAGTTCAAGGAGAATACGGTGAGGACTTGGTGTCTGAGCTGCGTGCTCGATGGTGGGTGTCCGGGACTGCGTGTCCTCGAGTTTAAATACTCGGCCGCTCAACCAGACGTACAAGCTGAGACAGCGGTTGGAACTGGTCTACAAATCATTGTCTTCACCAACCTAGCTGGTTCTATTTCCTCAACCCTTTCATTTCCTCATTCTTGTGTTGAGTGTTTGTCATATCTGTGTTTGAAGACTTTGGTGAAGACTTTCTCAATTTCCTCAGTTCAATTTCTTGATCTGTTTGTCTTCATCTTGTGTTATCCTGTGATTACGCTTTTCGGTACTCTGTGATTGTCTTCATTTCATCATGATGACTATGCTTGTAATCTGTTATGCTTACTTACGAGTACTTATTCCGCTGCATGTATTTCTTAAGCTAAGAATTTCCTCACGGCAAATTCCTCGATGAAGAATTTGTAAATTCATAAAATCGCCTATTCACCCCCCTCTAGTCGATATTGCACTTTCAATCTTGGACAAGGTAAAAAGAAAAAGAATTCTCTGAGGTCTGTCACGTGTGAGATTCCCACATGGATTTGCTTCCAACCACGGAAGGAGAGTCGGTCTGAGATGGAAACAAGGTACAAGGGTTGAAAAATCATGGTATACGTCCTACTTCAAAGGTTTTACTGTTATCCTTAGAGATTGGGCATACGACTTATCTGAGCGATTGCGAGTTGGGACAATTCTTGAGGAACTCTGCGATGAAATATCAGGATAGATGCTTTGGGCGTCTTAGAGACAAGATACCAACTATCCTATCGACCTTGAGAAGATATATCCTCCAGCCTTCTTTGATGTGATGGTGCATTTGGCTGTTCATCTACGATGAGGCACTACTTAGAGGTCGATGCAGTATGGCTGGATGTACCCTATTGAAAGCGGCTAGGCACTTTCAAGGGCTATGTTAGGAACAGAGCTAGACCGGGGTTCCATTGCGAGAGGCCTACATTCCTCTGAGCGTTGACATTCTGCTCAAAATACATTGAAACAGCTGATCGGCTTAGCAAAGAGGTGGGTGAAGACAATCCCGGGCTCAATGTTTTCGATTATTACATTGAGATTCTGAGGGAAGAGTCGACAAGAGGACAAACCTAAATATTTGGACAAAATGGTTTGGTATGTGTTGAATAAATGTCCTAAGATACTACCTTATATCAAGTAAGTGCGATCTTGCAGCTTATACATCGTAATCTACTAAACTTGCAGCACATTCTTATATATTTAGATGTTTGTGCGATCACTATGTTGTGTAGCATCTACAAGAGGAGTTATTGCTGCAAAATCCAAGAAACATTGACAAACTGGTTATGGCAGGATTTGCGAAATGGTTCAAGAACCATGTAAGCTTTTGAAGTGCCTTTATCGGTTTTTTAATATATTGAGTACATAAGATGATCAGCTTGTCTATTTTCTAACCATAGGTTAAGAAGATCTGCGGGAGGATGGGCAGGCAGTTGATGATGCCCTTTACTCACTAGCAATGGGTCCTGATACTCGGGTAAGACATTATGAATCTTGCATTGTTGGAGATATGCGCTACAACACCCTTTGCGAGGCGAAGGCGGGAAGACACAAAAGCAGTGCCATCATGAGCGCGGATCGTATGACATTCAGTTGCGAGTATATCTCCGGTTTGAGGATCATCGATTGTGTGGTTACTGTTGTCTTTGTCGTTGGTATAACCTGTTTTCCGGGATCGCAAAACCCGAGCTGATGATTATTTCAAATCCATCAATGTCAAAGCGGCGTACCGGACCAGCGAGCCTTTTATTTTGGCAAATCAAGCAACACAGATATTTTTCTTGGAAGACACATTTGCACATAGCAATGGCTGGAAGTATTGCAAAGGTTTGAAGCGGAGAATTAGTTTAATGAAGTTGCACAACAAGATGATGCTTACCTTGCTCTGATGTGACAAAAGGTGTTTCCTCAGTCACACCCTCTACGAATGATCTTGATGTGAAGAGATTCAAGCAACTCGATTCTCAGCGAAGAATATCATATGTGGCCATCTGAGTAAAGGTCAATATGGAAGAGTGAGTGCTTTGGAATCTGCCAAACTCATACAGGACAGGCTGTCCAAAGTAAATGAAGGTGTTTCAACTCAGCGTGACTCTCGAGTTGATGTTCTTGGAATCTCTTCAACGCTTCAAAAGACTCGACAACGAAAATGTTCAACAAACCTTGATCGCCTCCTTGACATCTCAAATGAGCTTCAAGCCTTTGGGTGCCTTGACATCACCGACCATGAGGTGGTGAAGAAATTGCTAAGATAAGCGATTCCTCATTTGACACTCTGCTTGATGATACAAGAGCGAGCTGACTACAAGTCTCTTGATCCTGCTGATATCCTCGAAGGCTAAATACTCACGAGTTCGACTTGCTGAAAAGAGATCTCTATGGTTACGGCTATGGAAGAACCGTGCCACTGAAGGCCAAGGCTGAATCTGAATCGAGAGTGAAGAATCTGGTAGTAGCCTTGGAGATCTGAAGAATTTGGCGAGGAGCTAGCACTGCTCGTGAAGAAATTCAGAAATTCACAAGGCGTGGTCGTTTGGAAAATCCTCAAGAAGCGGTGATTCCTCATCTAGTGACTATAGCGAAGACTTTGCCACAAATGCAAGAAACCTGGTCACTATATCCAAGATTGTCCTCGATGGGAAAAGGAATTGAAGAAGAAGAAACACAAGGATTACGATTACGATGGCGTGAAGAAGAAGAAGAAATCATCAAAATCTTCATCATCAAAATCCTCAAAACCTTCTTCTCACAAGAAGAGCAGCTCCAAAAAGGCTCGGGCATTCATTGGCAAGGAAATGGACTCGAAGCTGAATCGAGGAAAATGAGGAAGAGGAGGATGCGAAGAATCCGAATCTGGTGTGGCTAGTCGGCTCTTGCTCTGCTTCGTCAGCCAATCCATCTTCAACTTGAAGAAAATGACTCCGTAACAAACACGATGAGGAAAATGATGACTCGCTCCCACCTATTGCTTCATGGCAAAAGGTGCCAAGGTACTCAATTACACCTCCTCTGAATCTAGTGAAAATGAATCGATGAGGATCTCAAGCCACTACTCTAAACTTGCTAAGATTGCTATAAAACAACAAAGGGCTTTTGAAAGGTTCAAAACATGCTAGATAAGAGTGATGATATGTTAGGTGAAGAAATGGATCGCACTCAAGCCACTGATGAAAATCTTGAGAGAGTTCGGTCTAGATTTGACAGACCTTCAAGGTCATCATAACACTCTCTTATCGATCATGAGAAACTTTCTTATGAATTTCTTCAAAAGCAAGATCTTGAGAAGCTAAGGCGAGTTATGAAGATCTTGAAGGGCGCGATTCATTACTTGCTCAACAAATCAGCGCTTCTCAAGAAGAATTTGTTCCTCCATGCTTAAAGTGCATTGAGCGTGAATCGCTAATTCTTCACACGAATGTTCAAATGCTTCAACTGTTACAAATTCTTCACCTGCCTCTGCTATCACTAATTCCTCATCGAGGACATTGCTAGTATCCTTGACGATGCGGGGCTGAAGGAATTGTACATGACAGGCATGTACAAAAGCCTCAAAGGGCATCAGACTCTTTGTGATGTGCTTAAAAGCAGATCCTCAACGAAACCCTAGGAAAGAGGTATTGCCTTTGAGAGGAAACTCAATCTTGATGGAGCGTCTTTGGAAGCTTTGCGGTATCCCAAAACCTCATGGGTTGCTGCAAAGGGACCTCAGTTGATCCATCTACCTTATCTGGTTTTACATGTGAATTTCCTCATTACGATGATGAGTCATTTGACTCAAACTATAAACTGTTCAAAAATCAGAATGGTGAAGTATTTGCTAGATATGTTGGCACTAAGCTGAGGAGCGGTCCCCTATGAAGAAAATCTGGGTTCCCAAGAAATGTCTTGAAAGTCTTGGTGAATGTCCTCATGACACCACACTGTGAAGAAAAGGAACCCCAGATCAAATTCTTCATATGGATCCAAATCCTCATCACGGACCAAATTCCTCCGTGGATCAAATTCCTCAAAGGATCAAAGTCCTCATATGATTATCATCGTGCTAACAACTCTGTTTTGAGGTAGAGCCAAGGGCTATGAATATGTGCATTATTCTTCAAACAAATATGTTCATAAGTCCTCGAAGAATTTCTGCTTATTCATATGCTTACCCTAACCCCTCTTATGTGAAGCGAAATGGTTTGGCCTCTATGCCACCATTCTCATATGGTGCTTTCATGAATGATGAACTCTTTGCCACCTTGAGATGTGGGTGGTGAAGAAAAGAACTAATCTCTTCTGCAGGTCAGGTCTCGAGGCGTGCCTTAACGTCTGAAGAATTTCTTTGGGGGCGACAAAATGCGAAAGGGCCTTGAGCTAATCATGATGAAATGAACTTTCATTTCTGCGTCCTCATCTTGCTTATCTGAATCTTGGTGATGAAATTCATCGATGAACTTGATATCATATTCTTCAGCGATGAAGTATATGGGATCGTAAGTTATACTAATTCATCTGCAGGATGATCAACCCAAAACCAGCAAGTGGGTTCTCGATAGTGGATGTACAAATCACATATTGGTGACAAGAATCTATTGATGGATGCTCCTTATCACCGTCACATCGAAGCATATCATATTTCTTGACAAAGGCAAAAGTCAGGTATTGGGACTTGGTAAGGTTGCTATCTCTAAGGACATGCACATGGACAAAGTCATGCTTGTTGAGTCTTTAGGATATAACCTCATGTCGGTCTCAATGCTTTGTGATCTTGATATGGTTGTTATCTTTGGCAAATATCGTTGTGTTGTGATTATGGGGTGACAATTCCAAAGTCTTGAAGGCTTTAGGAGAGAGACTTGTATATTGTTGATTTTTCCACAGGACCACAACCAGCCGTGTGTCTACTTGCAAAAGCTTGGAAGGCTGGCTATGGCATCGACGACTTAGTCCATGAGCATGAGGAATTTGCACGCTTGCGAAGAAGAAGCATGTCATTGGCATTGAGAATGTCAAATTCCTCAAGGATCACTTATCGCGAACTGTGAAGCTGGAAAAATGACCAAGGCCGAGCATCCGGCGAAGACTATCATGACCACTACTCGTCCCTTGAATTGCTTCACATGGACCTCTTGGTCCCAATCATTACTCATTGTCACTAATGATGCATCTCTATATGGCTTTGTTATTGTTGATGATTACTCTCGTTACACATGGGTACACATTGTTACTTTCAAAAATCAAGTGCAGGAAATCTTCAAGCGATTTTCCTCGAGGGCTTCAACCAACTTTGGTGTGAAGATCAAGCACATCGAAGTGACAATGGAACTGAGTTCAAAATTCGGTCTTGATGAATATCTTGATGAACTTGGTATTACTCATGAGTTATCTGCTCCTTATACTCCTCGGCAAAATGGCGTCGTGGGCGCAAGAACAGAACTCTTGTGGAGATGGCTGCACTATACTTGATGAATACAAAGCGCTGGTTGTTTACGGATTGAAGCAATTGACACTGCGTGCCACATCATCAACAGTATATCTTCACAAATTCTTCAAAAGACTGCCTATGAACTCCTCACGGACAAGAAACCCAATGTAAGTTATTTCAAAGTCTTGATTGCTAAATGCTGGATTAGAGATCCTCACCACCACTCTAAATTTGCGAAAGCACATGAAGGTTTATGCTTGGTTACGGAAAGGACTACGCACACCTCTGAGTCTTCAACATCGCACTTCACAAGATTGTTGACCTTGTAGATGTCTTGATTCGATGAAAACTAATGGCTGCAAAGAGCACCTACCTTACATGTTAGGCGAACCAGCACTGAGGATTCTATCAGTTCAAGGCAGCGAGGATGTCATCCCTCTTGAAGAAACTGCTGAAGAATTCATTCTGTCTGTGAAAGAGCGTCGGTGATGCACTGAAGAAAATCTTTGAAGGAAATGGTCTTTGAGGAAAATGGTCAAATTCCTCGAAGACAACCAGCTCATCCTCGCGTTGCAAAAGAAGTGCAAGTTGACAAGATCATCGATGACATTGAGCGCGGGTCCTCTCACTCGCTCAAAAGCTTCACATTTATCTAACTTTTGTGGGCACTATGCTTTTGTCTCTATCACAGAGCCCACTAAGGTAGATGAAGCATTTACGGAGCAGAGTGGATTCAGGCCATGCAAGAAGAATTACATCGATTCGAGCTCAACAACATGTGGGAACTGGTCAAGCGTCCAGATCCTCATAAGCATAATATCATTGGCACAAAGTGGATCTATCGCAACAAGCAAGATGAAAATGGTCTTGTGGTGAGGAATAAAGCCGCGACTAGTAGCTCAAGGCTACGCAGAGTTGAAGGAATTGATTTCGATGAAACTTTTGCACTGTTGCTAGACTTGAGTCTATTAGCATATTACTAGCCTATGCTAACCATCACAATATCACTTTATATCAAATGGATGTGAAAAGTGCATTCCTCAATGGTAAGCTTGAGGAAGAAGTATATGTTGCTCAACCCCAGGTTTTGAAGATCCAAAGAATCGACAAAGTCTTGAGACTAAATAAGGCCCTCTATGGCCTCAAGCAAGCCCTCGGGCGTGGTATGATACATTGAAGGAATTCTTCGTGAAGAATGGCTTCACACCAGTTCACTCGACCCTACTCTCTTTACTAAATCTTATGATGGTGAACTGTTTGTGTGCCAAATATATGTTGATGATATTATCTTTGGCTGTACTGACCAACGTTATAGTGATGAATTTGCCTATATGATGAGTGAAGAATATCAAATGTCTATGATGGGAGAGTTGAAATTCTTCTTAGGTCTTCAAATTCGTCAACAACCCAATGGCATATTCATATCTCAGGAGAAATACCTCAAAGATGTCACGAAGAAATTGGCATGCAAGATTGCAAAGGTGTCAAAATTCCTATGCCCACAAATGGCCATCTATGCCTTGATGAAAATGGTATTGACTTGATCACAAGGTATACCGCTCCATGATTGGTTCTTTATTGTACTTATGTGCATCTAGGCCAGATATAATGCTTAGTGTTTGCATGTGTGCCCGATTTCAAGCTACACGAAGGAATCACACCATAAGGCTGTGAAGCATATTCTTGATATCTAGCTCACACACCAACACTAGGATTATGGTACCCCAAGGGCTCTACTTTTGATCTCATTGGATATTACGACTCGACTATCTGGTGATCGTGTGGATCATAAGTCAACTTCTGGTACTTGTCATTTCCTCGGACGATCTTTGGTGCATTGGTCCTCGAAGAAAGCAGAACTGTGTATCACATCCCTTCTGAAGCTGAATACATTGCTGCTGGCTCGTGTTGTGCTCAATTACTATGGATGAAGCAAACCCTCAAGGACTACGGCATCAACGTGAAGAATGTGCCTCTATCTTGTGACAATGAGAGTGCCATCAAGATTGCTCACAACCCAGTTCAGCACTTTCGAAGACAAAGCACATTCAAATTCGTCATCATTTTCTTCGTGATCATGTGTTGAAGGCGACATCTCCATCGAGCATGTGAAGGCGAAGAACAGCTAGCTGATATCTTCACTAAGCCCTTGGATGAGAAGAGATTTAGCAAGTTGCGGTGTGAGCTAAATATCTTAGAATCTTGAGCGTTCTTTGAAAAGACACACATCCTAACACTTATGCAAAATTGATGACTTAGATGTGCAACACATGAAGAAAGCGTTTTCTTCAATCAATGAAGAATAACACTCTAAGTGTGAAGAAATTAATGAAGAATTTGATTCTCGAGAACCCTCGACAATTATGCAGCGGTGTCTGAAATCATCATTCTTATCTGATGGAGTCACGCCACCACCAAAGTTGAAAATCTTCAATTTGAGTTTTTCTTCAGTTTTGAAATTCTTGATTTTGAAATTCTTCAGTTTTCAAATTCTTCAGTTTTCAAATTCTTCAACTTTGCAAATTCTTCTTGTTTCCGTCATCTTTCTTCATTGGCTATATATATATATGGATTTATGTCCTCTACAGCATTCACTTATGGCTATTTCTTCAAATCGCTTTTTACGCTAAGTGAATGTGATGGACCCTTCCCCTCTATGCTATACTCAACCCAATCCATTCACAAATTCTTCATATGCGTTCTACTTTGAAACTCGTTCAATTTCTTCTTTGTGTCCTTGCGGTGAAGAAATTGCGAGCGAACTTTTAAAGCGAATCTTATCAAACTTGATTTTACCGCTCAAACCGTTCCGCATCCCATGATGCATTATTATATTCACCCGATCGCATACGATCTCCACTACCTTATCGTGGGTGACACATGTCGTGAGAAGGGAAGCGGTCGAGGGCACGTTAGTCCTAAATCTTGGACGAGCTGTTTTTCACCGTGGCTATAAATACCCCCTCTCTCCCTTCCTCACTCTTTTACCTCGCTCGATCTCTCTCCCTTTCGAGCTCCTCGAAACCCTAAGCGCCGCCGCTTCTCCATAAATCGCCGGTGAGGAAAAGCTTCCTTGCCTTGACCTCTTCGCCCGGCGTACTCGCGCCGACCGTGGAATTTCTTCACTCCGCCCGTCGCCGTAGCTGATTTCCTCTACCAAGTTAGGGCGGAGAAGATCTGAGCAGACGAACTTCTCAACTGTTCATCTCAGTTAGTCGTGTTCTTCACTTGAGTAAATTAAAGTTACTTTTATTTACTCGCTTTGATTCTCAAATTTTCTTCAAAATCCTCAAAGGTGTTTATTTCAAATTCTTCACATATGAACACCTCAAATCTCTTGACTCATTTCTCTAAGCAATGATTTTCTTCAAGATTCCTCAATTGTGTGGATCTTGATCTATACAACTCTGGAACCTAAGATAAAAAGCAGCTTATTGAAATTCTTCAAGGCTCATCTGGTCAAAATCCTCAACCTTGTTCTTTTTGAAAAACCCTCACGAGAAGCATATGACCTTTTCAAATTCCTCGCACCTATACTCTGTTCACGGTACAAATGTCTGCTGCTGAATCCCTAGGTTCTCATCAACAACTCATTTGCAGCGTTCCTCGAAGAAAAACTGCACACTTCTTGAGAGAACTCAATTGTTCAATTTCCTCACACGAAGAAAATGGCAGATGGTAAAAGCATGCGAAAGGAGAAAGAAACCTGAGGTCATGACTGCTTTGAAATCCACGAGGAAATATATCGACTATTGCACGGATGAGAAAGCAAAACTCAGCGCAAGGTGCGTCTTGAGAAAATTGAGCGGAGATGGGCACGGGAATGGAAGGAATACCGCTATGTTACACCCAAGTACATGAAGAAATTAGCGTTAAATCCTCCTTGCCCAAGAGCTCCTTTGGCACCAGGCCAAGTAGCTGATCCCACTAGCGTCAAGCGGTGAGGACTTTCTGAGGAATGGGCTAAGCGCCAAGCTAAGTTGGCTAAGCAAGCAAAGGCGGTGAAGAAATTCAATGAGGATTACGCATTGCTGCTGCCTTGAGGTCTCGGCCAAGCGAAGAAATCGATGCAAAAGAAGTCTGCCAATAAGCCAAGTGCTTCTTCATCATGCCCTCACGGCCAAGTTCCTCGGCAGCTCCTACCGGGCAAATTCCTCGGCAGCAAATTCCTCACACCTGCTGCTCCATCAAAGTCCTCGACTTCTCCGTCCAAACCTTGGTTCCGATGCACCTAGCCACTTGTCAAAGGACTGCTGGATTTTCAATTGCCTCGGGCACCTCTGCACATTCCTCGGCTGCTTTCAATTCTTCATCGGGCCCGGCTGCTGAAGATAAAAGCTACAACTGGGCGTGGTCCTCGGCCTAGCCGAAGAAGAAACAGCTTATAGTCCACGAGCCATCGATGATGAGGCATCGATGAAGAACTTGAAGAAATCATCGAGACCGTCAAGCTAGAGCCGCAAGAGCCAAAGGAACAGCTGTGCCAATGCTTTTGGACCGAAGAAAGTCCTCGATTTCATCGACCTCGGCTGTGATCCAAATACCCTACGCTGATCTTCCTTTGACACCAGGTCAAAGTCATATATTGACTCACTTCATTCTGAAGAAAAATGGAAGTTGAAAAGCGAAGGAAATCAAAAGGCTCAATACAAGAAGGAGAGGTTTACGAAGAAAAATGTTGTCAAGATGACACGAGGAACTTCTTCAAGCTCAAACAGAAATTAAGAACCTCGGCAAGAACTTTGACACGTACTATGCTGATTGGCAAGTTATCAAGACCAAATTAAATCAATCGGCGAAGAATCTCTAAATGTTGCTGCTTTTGTGCAACATGAAAATCCTCGAGCTGAAGCATTTGCTCAGCCTAGTGAAAAAAACCGGCACCTGCTGGCTCAACTGCTTTGAAGAACATGCTGATTCGGGGCTGATGAAGAAATTCCAACCATTGAAGAAACTGCGGGGCACCCACTAGTAGTGCGCTGAAAAAGCTACTCAAAGGCAGAGGCTGCATCAGTTGCTCTGAAGAAACTGCACCTAATTCCTCAGCTCCTCCTGCGCCAACTCCAACTCCTATTCTTCCATCTGCCCGGATGTGAAGAAAACAAAGGCTCTTGAGCGAGCTGCTGTGAAGAAAGAAAAAGCATCAGCTGCGTCGATTCTTGACTGCGAAGAAATTGAAACAAATGACCAGCTCGATTGAGAACCCGATTGATGCTATTCAATTTCCTCCATACCTTCAAAGGAAGTGGTTCCGTTTGGAGAAGAATATGAAGTGCCAACGGATCGATGAAGAACATCAATCTCTGCTCTCATGCGAGAAGATCGATGAAGAAATTGAAGTGGAAGCTGTCCCTTCCCAGTCATTCCCTCATCGGACCATGAAATTCCTCAAGATGGTCTGAGAAATTGAAAATGAAGATGTGGATATTGGATGCACCACTCCGGTAATCAATGATGACTTTTGGGAAGATCAACATCCCAATACTCCGCTCTTCACCCTTCAACAAGTTCCTCACTCCCCTGCACGGTATGCGGATCGACTACGAAGAAAATCAACCCATGAGTCACATGCATGAAGAAATTCCAGCCACGATCTGATGAAACTGCTCCTGATGAAGCTGCTGCTGCTGAAAATCCTCGGACTGCACAAGTTGAGGATCAGGAAATTCCTCAAGTGAAGAACCTGAACTTATGGTTCGGAGGTGGTGATGCAACTGGTGACACCCTCTGCCAAAAGCAGAAGAATCCGTTCTCGACCAAGCAAAGTTCAAGGCTAAGGATTTCTTTCTTGAGCATGTGTTCTTCTTGAATATAATCCTTATGACTCTGCTCGGATTAGGAAGAGGCGCTTACGGACTGCCAGTCAAGCCAACTTCTATTCCTCGGTGCTTTTCAACAAGGACAAAATCTTGATCATGCTCATATTCCTCATGTGGATATGGAGTCGCTGCCAGGCTTTGAGCCCGTTCTAAGTGTTCTTCACGATGGAGGTCTTCTCAACTTTTGCACTGATATATGTGATTGGAATGAAGAGCTAATTCTTGAGTTCTATGCAACCCTGCACATCACGGAGATCTTTGAAGATGTCACTTCATGGGTCTTGGATTGGATGACCGAAAACACTCACTACAAGGCTCCGACAAGTGAATTGCTTGAGCTCTTCCACTCGATCCTCCGAGTTGGCGGTGCGTCGCATCTATGAAGAAAAGAACTTTCAAATCACTATATGCAAGTCTTGATGAAGCCTTTGAAACCAAGGCAAGCTCAAGGACCAAATTCCTCGTCAAGGAATTGTTATATGTGCCTCGAGCAGTCTATCGAATTACATCGAAGACTATGAGTCCCATCAAGGGCCACGACTCGAATGATGAAGAAGTCGTTGGCATCATGAAGAATATGCTTTCAACATCATCCATGGCGTTCTGTCAATTTCCATGATTTCTTCATGAGGACTCACGGCTAACATTGCCATGTCACCTTTTGAGCTGAAGCCTTATCGCCTTGGATTATGAGATTCATCGGTCAAGATCTTCTTTGAATTACAAAGGTGACACTTTGAACCACTGCAGCTACACCCCCTATTGAAGTCCTCAAGCGGCCAATTGCCTCGGTGATGAAAAGGGAAGGCTGCTGCTGTGATAGATGAAGGCATTACGTCCATTGGATGGATAGTTTATAAGCAGCATCTTACTCCACCAATGATGACTCTGCACACATGACTCGGCACAAACACCAGCATCAAGCAAAATCCTCAAGGAATTGCACGAGGTGATGGTGATCGTGAATTACTCCTCGGTCTTCATCGGAAGGTTGATCGCAATCAC
>JAHIAM010007182.1:0-53954 GCA_021605205.1 Aegilops longissima
CTCGTTGCTTTCTGCGGGCGAATGTCGGCGTGTTTGCATGGCAACCATCCGACATCCCCGGCGCTCCTGTGAAAGTAATTGAGCACCACCTAGCTGTCTGTCCTCATCGCGCGCCCGTCAAGCAAAGAGTTAGGAAACAGCAAAGGAGCGCCAAGAGTTCATAGCGAAGAAATCAAGAAATTGGAAGCAGCAGGGCTTGTCAGAGGAGTCCTCCACCCCACGTGGTTGGCCAATCCGGTAGTGGTACGCAAGGCTAATGGGAAATGGAGACTTTGTATTGACTTCACAAATGTTAATAAAGCTTGTCCCAAAGACCCATTTCCCTTGCCGCGTATCGACCAGATTGTTGACTCCACAGCTGGATGCGATCTGCTTTCATTTCTTGATGCATATTCAGGATATCATCAGATCTTCATGGCAGAAGAGGATGAAGAGAAAACCACATTCATCACACCATGTGGCACGTACTGCTTTATACGGATGCCTTTCGGTTTGAAGAATGCTGGTTCAACCTTTGCAAGGGTAGTCCATGATGCTTTTGGACCTCGATACACCAAACGTAGAAGCTTACATGGATGACATAGTGGTCAAGAGCAAAGACAGGGCAACCTTGGTTCAAGATTTGATGAGACGTTTGCAAACCTGCGCAAGGTCAACCTCAAGCTCAACCCCGAGAAGTGCGTGTTTGGAGTCCCTTCCGCAAGCTTCTCGTGTTCTTTGTATCTCAGCGGGAATTGAAGCCAATCCCGACAAGATCAAGGCCATTGAGCAGATCAAGCACCAAAGCGCGTCAAGGATGTCGAAGGCTTGCCGGCTGCGTGGCTGCTCTCAAAGAGGTTCATCTCTAAATCTGCTGAACGCGCCCTGCCCTTTTTCAAGATTTTGAAAAGGCAGGTCCAATGAAATGGACTCCCGAAGCGGAGGCTGCGCTGCAGGACTTGAAGAGATACCTGTCCTCCGCTCCAATACTTGTCGCACCTAAGCCACAAGAGAAGTTGTTGCTGTATATAGCAGCGACCAATCAAGTGGTTAGTGCTGCGTTAGTAGCGGAGAGGGAGGCAGATGATGAGCCGGCAACCGAGGCAGGCGATCCAATGACAAGCAAGATGCTTCGCCGTCAAGCTCTGGTACCGACAAGGACGGATCAGCGCAGGTTGCGACAAGATACTGAGAAGAAGATGGTGCAGCGCCAGATACTTTGTCGGTTCCCTTCGCAGGGGCTAGATCAAGGTACTCGGTGTGCATAAGCTTTGCCGCCTCCTCATGGCCTCGAGAAAGCTGCGCCATTACTTCCAAGCACATGAGATAACAGTTGTCACTCGCTTTCATGAAGAGGATTCTGCAAAATCCGAAGCGACAGTGCAAGATTGTTGAGTGGGCGCTGAACTGTCAAGCTTTGGTCTCAAGTTTGAAAGCACTTCAACTATCGGCAGCAGGCATTGGCAGAATTCATAGCAGAGTGGACGCCAACGCAAGATGAAGAGATTCGAGACGAGCATCCCGTCAAGGAGGCAAATAAAGAATGGCTGATGTACTTTGACGGTGCCTTCGCTGCAGCAGCACCGGTGCGGCGTGCTGCTTATCGCACCCACCGGGAACACCTCAAATACATAGTCCAAATGCACTTTCCCAAGGAACAAGCAACAAATAATACCGCAGAGTATGAAGGCTTGCTTGCCGGTCTCGTGGATTGCGGTGGACCTTGGGATTAAGAAGCTCATTGTCGGGAGACTCACAACTTGTCGTCCGCCAAGTAAATAAAGATTACCGAGTCCGTTGATGGAAGCGTCGTCGATGAAGTGAGGAAGCTGGAAGAGCACTTTGAAGGCTCGCAAATGGAACACGTTCCAAGAGCATGTAATGATATAGCTGATGGCCTCTCCAAATGTGCCGCACTTAAGTTACCTGTGGAACCAGGGATTTTTGTGCTCAAGCTGACTCAGCCAACCGTGACACCATCAACAGGACAGAGCAAGAAGAGAAAATTGGTTTCCGGCGACTACTTTCCGGCAGAGCTCTCTAAAGCCGCCGCCAAGAAGGTCCCTAAAACCAACGCAAATATCACTGAGGAGCAGTCTGCTCCGACAAACCATGTAGTTTGTATCGTTGAAGCAAACGCTCCCGACAAGCTTAGCTCCGGCAAGCTTGACGGGGATCATCGAGCTCCGGCGGACCTGCAGGTCCTTGCCGTAGAAGCTGATGGTCCCGCAGTGATAGATGAGCCTTTAGTCCTTGTTGTCGAGCCACGTGCTCCAACATGGGCACAGCAGATCGCCCATTTCCTTGCAGACGGAGAACTTCCAAGAGCAAGAAAAGCGGAAAAAGTAGCCCGGCAGTAAGTATGTACCAGTTTGTTGACAACATCCTGCATGTAAGAAGACTCAACGGAGTGAAATTGAAGTGCATTTGCGGGAAGATGGATGAAAGCTGTTGGCGAGATACACGGAGGCATATGTGGTCACCACATTGGCGCGAAGAGCACTTGCCAAGCAAAGCTTTCCGGCAAGGTTTCTTCCGCCGAAGCCCTCTAGGATACAACCGCACAAGTAACCAAGTGTGAAGCGTGCAGGCCCATTCAAGACAGATACACCAGCCAGCTCAAGCTCCCCGGACGATCCCTTTATCCTGGCCCTTCTCGGTCCGGGGCTCGACATCTCGGCCCCTTCCCCGAGCTGTCGGGGCTTTGAATACTTGTACGCCGCAATCGACAAGTTCACAAAGTGGCCGGAAGTGGAACCATGAGGAAGGTGACAGCACGATCGGCCGTCAAGTTCTTCAGTCAATTGTTTGCCGCTTTGGGATTCCTAACCGGATCATCACCGACAATGGCACACAGTTCACGAGTCGCACCTTCATGCAAGACGCCCAAGATCTTGGCGCCAAGATCTGCTTTGCTTCCGCTTTCATCCGAGAAGCAACGGTCAAGCGAGAGAGCAAACGCTGAAGTGCTGCGAGGACTCAAGACCGAACTTTCGACGGGCTGCACAAGTGCGGAAGGAACTGGATCGAGGAGCTGCAGTGGTTCTTTGGTCGATGAGGACGACGCCAAATCGAGCCACCGCCGACACCCTTTGCTCTAGTCTACGGAGCAGAGGCAGTTCTCCCCACGGAACTCAGATACGGGTCACCTCGAGTGCTCGCTTATGATGAGCTTGAGCAAGAGCAGCTGCGACAAGATGACGCTGCTCCTCGAGGAAGATCGTCTTCAGGCTGCTTTGTCACGAGCTGCTCGTTACCAGCAAGCTTTGCGCCGCTACCATAGCCGCAGTTAATGCGAGAAGCTTCGAGGAAGGTGACCTTGTTCTTCGTAGCGCTCAATCCGCCAAGAATTCCAACAAGTTGACGCTAAAGTGGGAAGGCCCTTATCGGGTAAAACGAGTCACTAGGCCCGGCGCTGTCCGCCTTTGAGACCGAAGGTGGCTTTCCGTGAGCAATTCCTGGAACATAGAGCATCTTCGCAAGTTTTACCCATGAGGCGCGGTTGCGGAACCTGTTCCGCAACCACCCTTTGTACATGTCTTGCCGCTGTTGCATGTAATCCTTTGTACAAAGCCGGGCGCAGACCCGTGCATCAAGAAGCCTATGGTTGCGCACATTTTGTCAATACATGCTTTCATAATCAAATATGCATGTGTTTACTAACATCTTGTGCAGCACCCGCACCCGTAAGTTTATAATAAGCCATTAGGCTCCATAACTTTATTTTTTCTTCTTTCTTCTCAAACAAGGAGAAGGTTCATCCACCCACAAGTTAACCGGCAGGGGGGGGGAGGAGATAATGATGTGGGCCGACAAGCGTCGCTCGAGGAACTGTCGCCTTGCCGGAAGATGGACAATGAAAAGCTAAGTTGTTAAGTTTAAACGGCCAGTTTTAAAATTTTAAGTTATCTTCCTCGAACGATAGTACTTTGTATGGAAAACCCTGCGGAGGAACCAAATCGTGACTGGTCGCGCCTTACTTTGTTTCGAGTCCGCCAACAACTTAAGTGAGCTGCGGCTAGTCCGCTGACGAGGTTGCTTGTCGGTAGCGACCCGCCAAAGAGGCTGCTGAAGTTCCGCACTTCGGGCGCCATGGCAAGGGTGCTCTGCACCGCAAGTTTCCGAAAGCGAGGGTAAAAACATACAAGGAAGAAATCGAGTAAAGGAAATAACATTGCATTCGATGGCCTAAGATAGTGTATATTACATAACAACTTGTTGCAGATCTAATAGGTTTTTCTCCTAAAACATGATCTACAGCGACAAGAGAAAGATAGACTTGGCGGCCTAGTCCACGCGGTCGCCCTCGAGCCTCTTAACTCCGCTCACCCTGTCCACAATGGCTGCGACAAGGGTCTTGAGCGCTTCAACATCGGCGGATGGAGGCAGGGACTTGAGGACCTTGGAGAAGTCGACGCCTGGGTTGCGGAAGGCCACCTTCATCAACACCTTCTGGAGAGCCTCGGCACAGACTTGGCGTGATTCCTCCGCCAGTTGCTTCGGGACCTCATCCCGGAGCCGCCGGATACCCGCCAACACGCCTTTGAAGAATAGGCTGAGCTTGACGCTGGGTTGGAGGTTCTCGTCGGTGGAATATCCAAGATCTGTCATCCCCAACTCTATCAGCTCATTATGGATGCCGGCGGCGGTGTCCACAAGACCTTCGTCCAATGCATTATGCTGTCCCGAAGATTATTCGGCGGTCACAGATTCGACAACAACTCCTCGGTGGCCTTGATTTTCTCCAGCAGGCCCGTCTCCCGCCTCGGCGCCGCTCAACGCCTCCGTCAAGGTGGTCAATTTCAGCTCCAGATCCGCCTTTGACGTCCTTGGCGGCATCGATCTCCTTGATCTTTTCAGCAAAACGACCTCGCAGCTCGCCGAGGGTGTAAGCGTCCTTCACGCCAAGGCTTCAACCCGGCGACCTCCTCGGCACTCTTCCGGAGGGTGGACTCCAGCTGAGCCACCTCGCCTCCATCCCCTTTGGCGGCCTCGCAGCAGCGGCAGCATCTTTTGCCTCTGGGCGGCCCGCCAATTGTTTGCTCGCTGACGAGATCTTCCTCAAAGCTGTCGAGGTTGATCTTCCGCTGCGCCAGCTCACCTTCTCTGGCGGAGAGCTTCTCGCCGGCAAGCCTCTGCTGCTCCTCAACCTCGCCCTTCTCCAAGATGAAGGCCGTGCGCTCCTTAGCAAGCTGCTCCCGAGCCTCTGCTATGTCCCGGAGAGTCTCTTTGTTGGCGCTGGAGCTCTTCCAAGACGCTTCTCCAAGTCAGCTCCGCCCTCGCGACAAGCGCCTCGACAGACTCAGTTTGGCTTGTCGGGCGCGGTAGAGCGACAACAACCTCCTTAGCTGCTCCTCCTCAGGTTCACCATGCTGCTACTCGGGCATCAACCAGCGACAGCCCGGCGGAGGCAAGCAGCTCCGCATCGAAGGTCTCCCCTTGGCCGGTGCCCCGGAGCTTGATGCCCATGGGAGCTTGATGAAGACACCCTCGCCGGCTTTGGTAGGCGCCGGGCTGGGGCTCCTCGAGTCAGTGCGGCATCGATGGCATGGGGATCGGCGGTCGGCGCAGGCTGGCGCTCCTGCGGCCTCCGGGCCGTCGGTCGCGATCGCGGATTCCTCCCGGCCTCTGCGCCCGGCCTCGGCAACCTCCTCGCCACTGGGCCTGTCAGCGCCAGCCTCCTCCTCCTCCATGTTGACGGCGTCGACATTGTCGCCGCCAGCGTCTTCCTCGCCGGCAGCCTCGGTTTCCATCGGGTCTCCGGCAGATGGATCTGATGGTCAGAAGGAGGAAGCACAAATCAAACAGATATTCGAAAGAGAGAAACAGAAGAACAAAACCCAAGGGAAACTATCAAGACAAGGAGATTACCTGCAGTGGGGTCTGTGGCCGCGGTCTCTGCCACCGGAGGGTCGTCGGCGCCAGCCCTTGTCGGAGAGGCTCCCCTTGTCGGAGAAGCCTCCCTTGCCGGAGAGCACTCCCTTGGCGGAGAATTCTCCCTTGGTGGCGTAGTTGAAGCAAGCAGAATTTCGGGAGTGACCTCCGGGGCCTCCTGATAAGGCTGGACCTCAGGGGTAGCCTCCGGTGCTCCGTGATGTGGCTGCTCTGCTCCTACAAAAATCCAACAAACCAGATATCAATAACAGAATAGCACCCAAGCGCGCCTAACCACGTGAAGCACACCAGATACTTACGCTGGGGGCTGCCGGGGCTGCTGTTGAAGGGTTGCGGATCCGCAAGGAATTCGACGCGCCCCTGTTGCTCTGGGGAATCATCTGAGACGACAACCACCGGCGTCTTGGCCCTCTTCGGCGCCCTCTGAGCTGACGCCCTGAAGAAGAAAATTCAGTGGAACCAGTCAGATATAAGATAAAGCAATAAATTGGAAGATTACAAATAGCAGCGACAAGATCTTACTCTTCCTCTTCTTCCTCGGAGCTGAGGGCGGAGAGATCAAACTCTGCTCCAGCGCGACGGATTGGGGGAGAGGACTCCCTCTGGCGCTTGGCGGGTGCAGGGGCCGCGACTCCAGAGGGGCCTGCTCCCGTCGCCGCGGGCGAATGAGGCGCTCCAAGGCAACAAGATTTGTCGCGTGGAGCGCTGCTGGGCGGCGAGGCGGTTGCTGGACCGTATGCTCCCCGCCACTTCTCCGGTCCTCCGGAGACGTCTCCTGGCGGGCAGCGAGCTCCCTCGCGGCAAGCTACTTGACGGCGGAGGAGAGGCGCCCAGCAGGCTCACTTGGGTCGTCGCCGGGCTCGGTCTGCTCCTCCTCACCGACGAACTCTTCTTGGTCGGCAAGACTTGCCGCCTCAGCCCTCTCCGCCTCGACGGTAAACCCAAACGCGCCGGCGGCAGCAGCCTCGCAGCCTCCTCCAACCTTGTGGCGTCGCGCCATCTCTGAAAGCAGTGGTGTCGCGGGTGAGCCGCCTCTTCTCGTCGGTGCGGATCGGCACTTCAACCAAGTTGTTGAAGAACTGCTGCACTATGACATCGGCGGGCTCCTGCCAAGTTGGAATGATCCCGTGGGAATCGCACAACGGCATTATTGCACGGATGCTATCAAGCGACGAGTTGTTGCACAAGGGCACAACTCCCCTCGGCAACATGCACCATCCGGGGTTATCCGCTTCAGGCTTGAACAGCTCCCGCAGCATGCCGTCAAGCTCCAGGGTAGTGAAATTCCAATTCAGACCGGGCGCAGCCTCATGATATCCGCCGATTCTGGAATTCCCAAGCAGGCCTCCTTTCTCCTGCAAGGGTGCAATGCGGCGGCGGCGAAGTCCGCGCCAACTGCTCCTACGGTAAGCCCTGCTTGCCGGAGACGCAAAATCCTAGTCGTGGCAATCCTCAACTTGTCGCCCTCCGCGCCAAGTTGCTCCATCGTTACCGCGGACTATGGGGGTCTTGGCGCAGGCAGTAAAAGGCTGTGGCTCCTCCTCTAAGATCCAGCACCAGCCAGCCCTCCTCCTCCCACTTGCTGCGCAACTCTCCGCCAAGACACGCTTCCTTCTTGCCGATCCTAGAGGTGCATGCAATTCCTCCGACAGCGGCTCTCTCTCTCTACGCTGGGTGAGAAGTAGGCGGAAGAGTGCGACGTTTGGGTGGACCCCGACAAAGTTCTCACAGAGATGTGCGAAAACAGCCATGGTAAGGATGGCGTTGGGGGTAAAGTCAAGGAGGCGGAGGCCATATGTGTTCATGACATCACAGAAGAATTCAGAAAAGGGCGGGCAGAGCCCGCACCAGAAGAAAATCGCAAAGAAGGGGTACCCGATGGAGACCTTAGCAGATGTGGCGGCGGAGATGACCCTCGTGCGCGGATGCGCCCGGGTCACCGCCGACGAAGAGGTAGTACAGCTCCCGCAGCTCCTTCTGCTGAGCAGGGGTCAAGAGGGCCCTCCTTCCGCAGCACCGCGAGCCGCTGCGCCGGGCGGATTTCACGCCTTCCCTTATCGGCCTTCGGAGCCATAGGGAGTCGTGGTGGAGGAAGCCGACGGCGTGGGTGGCACCGTGGCAATGGAGGGGCGGACGCCGCCTCTGTGGGCTCGAGAAGGAAGGGAAAGCGACGGGGTTTTCGATGTGACAGCGAGGGCAAGTGGGCGCCCTGCCCGGTTCCCCGCTTATAAAGGGAGAGGGACAGGCGCCCGATTTTTCCCATTAAAGAAAGCCCCACGATCTCCCCATGACGCCACGTCCGACGCGTGCTGTTCGTGGGAGACGTGGTGGGTCCAAACAAATAACGGCGTAATCAAGACCACGCGCGCCCGTGCACTGTTTTGGGCCTGGCCCAACAGAGCTTGGCGCCGTGTGTGGCCCAGGCCCGGGGGCTCCTATCGGTGTACTAGAGTAGGGGTACCCTAGTACCCCGAACTCGTGCACGGACAGTTGCAGCGCCCCACGGCAGGGCTGGCTTGATGGCCACCAAGATCCTCAGCGGCTCCTTTGGAGCCATTCAAGAACAAAGCAGCCAAGACCCCGGCAAGAGGAGCTTGCCGGGAAGGCCACTCAGGGTGCAAAGGAAAACAAGGCCCCGGCAAGAGGAGCTTGCCGAGAAGGCTTGGCGGGCGCTGAACCCCCAAGCGCGACAAGGTTCCTGCCGCGGCAAGGCGCTTGCCGGGGTGGGCGACCTCTCTTCATCTCCGCTCCAGCTCACCCGCCAACGTGTCACCACGGGGCTCTCCCAAGTACGCGTGTCGACGGGCTGTGCAGCCAGCGGGGAGTAGCGACAGATGGCGCTGACAAGCTACCATCGTGGCGAACGGAGGCGCACATGACGGTCCCTGTTACACTATTCAGGCGACTGAGACGGGCATTGATGACTCTTGTCCCTTGCCGTCAGAGTTAGGTATAGATTACTGTACACTGTACAAAGCGGTGTACCAACCTAGGTTCTTACCATTGTAACCTTGTCTACTTGCCACCTGTGGTGACCCCTTGTGCCTATAAAAGGAGGCCCGAGAGCAACGTAGAAGGGGTTCGGCTGGTTTCGGTCCAGCTCCAGCTTAGTTCATCACATTCAGGCTAGGTCTTGTAGCCCGCATTGCTCCCTAGCAAGAACACAAGATAATCCACAAAGCAGCAGTAGGAGTATTATCTCTCCGGAGAGCTCCGAAGCTGGGTAAAAACCCTCTCGTGTGCATCGCCTCGATCCGCTCTTTGTGCAATCTCCGCCCCCCTCCGAACCACAAGGGACCCAGGTCCCGTAGGTGCTCGTGGGGCACGATCAGTTCTCCCCCGACACATCGGTATCTCAATACCTAGTTCAATCTCGTTACCGGCAAGTCTCTTTACTCGTTCCGTAATACATCATCCCGCAACTAACTCATTACTTACAATGCTTGCAAGGCTTATAGTGATGTGCATTACTGAGTGGGCCCAGGGATACCTCTTCGACAATCGGAGTGACAAATCCTAATCTCGAAATACGCCAACCCAAGAAGTACCCTCGGAGACACCTGTAGAGCACCTTTATAATCACCCAGTTACGTTGTGACGTTTGGTAGCACACAAAGTGTTCCTCCGGTAAACGGGAGTTGCATAATCTCATAGTCATAGGAACATGTATAAGTCATGAAGAAAGCAATAGCAGAATACTAAACGATCGTGTGCTAAGCTAACGGAATGGGTCAAGTCAATCACATCATTCTCCTAATGATGTGATCCCGTTAATCAAATGACAACTCATGTCTATGGCTAGGAAACATAACCATCTTTGATCAACGAGCTAGTCAAGTAGAGGCATACTAGTGACACTCTGTTTGTCTATGTATTCACACAAGTATTATGTTTCCGGTTAATACAATTCTAGCATGAATAATAAACATTTATCATGAAATAAGTAAATAAATAATAACTTTATTATTGCCTCTAAGGTATATTTCCTTCAGCAGGGTGGGCGGGCGGGTTCCCGGGCTCAACCTCGTATGAGGGAGACGGGGACCCGGGGGCCCGCTCGGACTCGACCTCGAGGGAGGGAGTCACGAAGCCAGGTGGTGGCGGCAGAGCGCGCCGTGCCGGGGGGGCCGCCGCCGTGCATCGCTCCACGAGGGGGGCGCGGGGGCCGGCTCCGAAGGGGCCGAAGCCGGAGGAACCTGAAAAAAAGGGAACACCATCTCGACAAAGTACACATGCCTTGAGGTGTACACACGATGAGTGACAGGATCATAGCACCGGTTACCTTTGGTGTTAGGAGGGTAGCCAAGGAAGACGCATGGGACGAATCGTGGTGCGAGCTTGTGTGGCGTGGTGGACGCGGTGCTAGGATAACAGAGACACCCGAAGATGCGGAGACCATCATAGGACGGTTGTGTGCCAAAGAGAAGGTGGTGCGGGGCATAGTTCCACCGAGGGCGACACGGACGAATGTTAACTAAGAGAGTGGCGGTAGCGAGGGTATCAGGCCAAAACTGAGCAGGCATGTTAGAGTGAAAGAGTAACGTGCGAACGCAGTCATTCAGAGTGCGGTGAATGCGCTCGGCGCGGCCGTTCTGCTGAGAAGTGTAGGGGCAAGTCAGACGGAAGGTGGTGCCGTGAGAGGCGAGAAGTGTGCGAAGGGCGACGTTGTCAAACTCTTTTCCGTTATCAGTTTGGAGTGCGAGTATGGGGCGACCGAACTGGGTGGTGACATAGGAATAAAAGGCGGTGATTGTGGCTAAAGCATCGGATTTACGACGAATATGAAAAGTCCACACATAATGAGAATAATCATCTAGGATCACCAAGTAGTATAGATAGCCCGTGTTACTCGCAATGGGAGACGTCCAAACATCACTATGAAGCAATTGAAACGGAAAAGTGGAAACTGAGGTAGACGCACTAAAGGGAAGACGAACGTGCTTGCCTAAGCGGCAAGCCTCACAAGAGTGCTCGTCGAGCTTGTTACATGAGAAAGAGAAACTCCTAAGAATTTGACGTAATACTGTGGGGTTAGGGTGGCCCAAGCGAGCATGCCAGAGGTCAACGCCGGCGGCAAGGGCGACTGGTGTGGAGGTGGAGGCGCCGGCGTGCACGGGGTAGAGCTGATCGGGACTATCACATCGGTGAAGAATCATCCGGGTACGGGCGTCTTTCACAGAAAAACCAACACCGTTGAATTCAACAGTAAGTGGGTTCTCACTAGTAAGACGACGAACGGAAACTAGGTTTGTGACTAATTCAGGGGAAACAAGAACATTAGACATAGTAATGGGTGTGGAAGTGGAGGGAAAACTAGTGCTACCGATGTGAGTGATAGGTAAGGAGGAGCCACTGCCGACGGTGATACGAGTGGGTGTGCGAACAGGAGTTGAGGAGGTTAGGTTACCGGGATGAGCTGTCATGTGCGCAGTAGCACCTGAGTCCATGTACCAGTCGCCTCCACTGACAGAGCTACTCGGCGAGGACGCGGAGTGCTGGGCGGCGAGGAGGGTGGGGTCCCATGACACAGATACCGGCGGCGGCGGGAGGCCCTCGTAGGGCGGCGCCAGGGCTGGTGGGCCATAACCACCAAGGGAAGGCGGCGGCAGGAGGCCCCCGTAGGGCGGCCCCCGGGACGGGTGGACCATAACCGCCGACGGGCGGCGGCGCAAGGAGGGCGCCGTAGCCGGCGCTATTCGGCTGGTAAGGCGGCAACGGGTAACACCAGCCCGGAGAAGCCATCGACATGGCGGGCGAAGCATGGCTGCCGACCATTGGCGGGGCCAGCTACAGGTGGGTCACGCTGGCGCGCCGTCTGATGGCGGGCAGCGCCGAGGGCGCCGGCTGCATGTGGGTGACGCTTGGCGCGCCAGACGGCGGCGGGCTGCACCGAGGGCACCGCAGCGGACGGCAGAGGCGACGGCGGACGGGCGGTGGACGCCATCGCGGGTCCGACGGGCGGCGGTTGGGTAGCGCGCGCGGCGGAGGAGCGCGCGGCGGCAGCGGGGTTGCATCGGCGGCGTGGAGGAGTCGCGCGGCGCGGCTGCGGCGGCTGGGTAGCGGCGGCAATGCTGGAGGAGTCATGTGGCGGCGGCGGGCGGGGAGGAGGAGCGCTTGGTGTTGCGGCGGCAGCGGAAGACAAGGATTAAAACCTAAAAACTGATACCATGTAGAGAGATGTTCTGCAATACAATAATCGTTGTATTGATTGGGGTGCTGGTGCACGCATATATAATACAAGGAAAGGCCTCTACCTCAACTATACAAGACTAGAAGGTGAGCCACAACTCCAATACACGTGCAGTACAAAATACATACTCAACAGATTTATTAGGAGAATATGGCAGGAAACAGAGTCATTAACATTCCATGAAGGATCAAAGACGTTGACTAGAGGGAGGGGTGAATAGGGATTAAATTTTTTGATGTTATTAGTTGATTTTAAGACTATGGAATTATAGGTTCTCTAAATCACAAGTACAACAAGGTAGAATTAAGATATGCAGAAATAACTAGAGATGGTAGAAATAACCAAAGGAGAAAGCAAACAAGACATAACGACATTTACCAAATTTCAAGTCATCATTGAGACTCTAATGTGTTCGAGAGTCTTGGGACAAGAATATACACAAATGGTCACAAAGACTTAGTCTTCTTCTTCTTGACCTTAGCCAAAAAGTGCACACTTAACCACTAAGGCTAGATCTTGAGGCAATTTCCATTACTTCACAAAAAATTTCAAAGCTAATCCAAAACTTTGGAAGTTTTCATGCACCTTGAGTCGTCTAATAACTACATGTAAGTTAAATACTAGTGTTGACCACACAGTCCAAAAAGGAAGTGGGAATTAACATTATTGCTCTGATAACTAACCAACACGATCTTCCAATGTAACATGATTTTTGCAGAAACACCACCATTTTATAGTTTTTTTTTCATACCAACTTGACAGAAAAGTCCATATATAATGTGTGACTTTTGCAAAATGTAACCGATGGAAACAAGAAAAAACCGTGTGCGTTGTTGGCAGTGTTGTCGTCAGTGTACGATGTTGTCTTTGTTTCGTTCTTGTTCCTCTCATGTTTTTATTAGCAAATGGACAAAATGCTTGCCTTTCTTCGGAAAATGGAATAAAACAAATAGTCGATGTTTTTGCATGTAAATGATGTTGTCCTATAAAGGTAAGCCGCAGCTCCCCCTCCTTTTTGAGCGTGCTTGTACCTTCCAATTCATAACACATCATGAATGAATGCTTAATGGAGTAACAAGAACTCCATAAAAAAATCATTGCCAAGACCCCCCTTCCTTCCTCCCGGGTCGCTGCGCGAGCGACTCCGGAGGACCCTCATCCCTAGCGCAGAGGCGGCCGATCTGCCCCCTCCTCGGCCGTTGCCGCTGCCGGCGCTAGCGGTGGCGGCCGCGTCCGACCGTCAAAGGCGGTGGGCGAGGTGGCGCGTCCGGATGGCTCCTCCTTCGCATGGAGGGGGGCTGTCCTCAGGGCTGCGGAGGGGCTGGCGCAGGCGGCGGCGCGATTCTTCGCCGGCGCGCGGCGGGAGACGTGGAGGAGCGGTGTGGTGGAGGTGGTCGGACGTGGGCAGCGGCGTGATGGTGGAGGACGGGCGCGGCGGTGTGGTCACGAGGTGGCGGCGCGAGCTTCAGGGCAGGTCCATGGCAGCGCAGAGAGGCTCGGCCAGGAGGTTCCTGGCAAGCAACGTGCGGCCGGCCAGGTGCCTTTGGCGAGCGGCATTCTTCTCCTGGCGACGCTGGCGTGGAGGCGCGGTCCGCGGTGGGGCGGGTCAGATCTGGGCCTGCTTGGTCCTGATCTGGTGCCTGGATGTCGGTGGCTGCTACCTCTTGAGCACTGCGTTGGTTTTCCCTTGAAGAGGAAAGGGTGATGCAGCAAAGTAGCGTAAGTATTTCCCTCAGGTTTTGAGAATCAATGTATCAATCCAGTAGGAGACTACGCACGAGTCCCTCGCACCTACACAAACAAATAAATCCTCGCAACCAACGTGATAAGGGGTTGTCAATCCCTACACGGTCATTTACGAGAGTGAGATCTGATAGATATGATAAGATAATATTTTTGGTATTTTTATGATAAAGATGCAAAGTAAAATAAAAGGCAATAAAAATAACTAAGTGTTGGAAGATTAATATGATGGAAAATAGATCCGGGGGCCATAGGTTTCACTAGTGGCTTCTCTCAAGAGCATAAGTATTTGCGGTGGTTGAACAAATTACTGTTGAGCAATTGACAGAATTGACCATAGTTATGAGAATATCTAGGTATGATCATGTATATAGGCATCACGTCCGAGACAAGTAAACCGACTCCTGCCTGCATCTACTACTATTACTCCACACATCGACCGCTATCCAGCATGCATCTAGAGTATTAAGTTCATAAGAATAGAGTAACGCTTTAAGCAAGATGACATGATGTAGAGGGATAAACTTATGCAATATGATATAAACCCCATCTTGTTATCCTCGATGGCAACAATACAATACGTGCCTTGCTGCCCCTCATCCTTTGGGAAATGACACCGCAAGATTGAACCCAAAGCTAAGCACTTCTCCCATTGCAAGAAAGATCAATCTAGTAGGCCAAACCAAACTGATAATTCGAAGAGACTTGCAAAGATAACCAATCATACATAAAAGAATTCAGAAGATTCAAATATTGTTCATAGATAAACTTGATCATAAACCCATAATTCATCGGTCTCAACAAACACACCGCAAAAGAAGATTGCATCGAATAGATCTCCACAAGAGAGGGGGAGAACATTGTATTGAGATCCAAAAAGAGAGAAGAAGCCATCTAGCTAATAACTATGGACCCAAAGGTCTAAAGTAAACTACTCACACATCATCGGAGAGGCTATGGTGTTGATGTAGAAGCCCTCCATGATTGATGCCCCGTCCGACGGAGCTCCGGAACAGGCCCCAAGATGGGATCTCACGAGTACAGAAGGTTGCGACGGTGGAATTAGGTTTTTGGCTCCGTATCTGGTAGTTTGGGGGTACGTAGGTATATATAGGAGGAAGGAGTACGTCGGTGGAGCAACATGGGGCCCACAAGGGTGGAGGGCGCGCCCAAGGGGGGTAGGCGCGCCCCCTACCTCGTGGCTTCCTGGTAGCTTTCTTGACGTAGGGTCCAAGTCCTCTGGATCATGTTCATTTCGTAAAATCACGTTCCCGAAGGTTTCATTCCGTTTGGACTCCGTTTGATATTCTTTTTCCGCGAAAACTCTGAAATAGGAAAAAAAACAGCAATTCTGGGCTGGGCCTCCGGTTAATAGGTTAGTCCCAAAATAATATAAAAGTGTATAATAAAGCCCAATAATGTCCAAAACAGAAGATAATATAGCATGGAGGAATAAAAAATTATAGATACGTTGGAGACGTATCAAGCATCCCCAAGCTTAATTCCTGCTCGTCCTCGAGTAGGTAAATGATCAGAATTTTTGATGTGGAATGCTACTTGGCATAATTTCAATGTAATTCTTCTTAATTGTGGTATGAATATTCAAATCCGAAAGATTCAAGATAAAAGTTCAATATTGACATAAATATAATAATACTTCAAGCATACTAACTAAGCAATTATGTCCTCTCAAAATAACATAGCCAAAGAAAGTTCATCCCTACAAAATCATATAGTTTAGTTATGCTCCATTTTCGTCACACAAGAATGCTCTCATCATGCACTACCCCGATGACAAGCCAAGCAATTGTTCCATACTTTAGTAATCTCAAACTTTTTCAACCTTCACGCAATACATGAGCGTGAGCCATGGACATAGCACTATGGGTGGAATAGAATATGATGATGGGGGTTATGTGGAGAAGACAAAAAAGGAGAAAGTCTCACATCAACGAGGCTAATCAATGAGCTATGGAGATGCCCATCGATTGATGTTAATGCAAGGAGTAGGGATTGCCATGCAACGGATGCACTAGAGCTATAAATATATGAAAGCTCAACAAAAGAAACTAAGTGGGTGTGCATCCAACTTGCTTTCTCATGAAGACCTAGGGCACTTGAGGAAGCCCATTGTTGGAATATACAAGCCAAGTTCCCACTAGTATATGAAAATGAGAAAACAAGAGACTCTCTATCATGAAGATTATGGTGCTACTTTGAAGCATAAGTGTGGTAAAAGGATAGTAACATTGTCCCTTCTCTGTTTTTCTCTCATTTTTTTGGGCCTTCTCTTTTTTATGGCCTTTTTTTATTCCTCACTTGGGACAGTGCTCTAGAAAATGATGATCATCACACTTCTATTTATTTACAACTCAACAATTACAACTCGATACTAGAACAAGGTATGACTCTATATGAATGCCTCCGGCGGTGTACCAGGATATGCAATGAACCAAGAGTGACATGTATGAAAGAATTATGAATGGTGGCTTTGCCACAAATACTATGTCAACTACATGATCATGCAAAGCAATATGACAATGATGAATGTGTCATGATAAATGGAACGGTGGAAAGTTGCATGGCAATATATCTCGGAATGGCTATGGAAATGCCATAATAGGTAGGTATGGTGGCTGTTTTCAGGAAGATAAAATGAGGTTATGTGTGAAAGAGAGTATCATATCACGGGGTTTGGATGCACCGGCGAAGTTTGCACCAACTATCAATGTGAGAAAGGGCAATGCACGGTACCGAAGAGGCTAGCAATGATGGAAAGGTGAGAGTGCGTATAATCCATGGACTCAACATTAGTCATAAAGAACTCACATACTTATTGCAAAAATCTACAAGTCATCAAAAACCAAGCACTACGTGCATGCTCCTAGGGGGATAGATTGGTAGGAAAAGACCATCGCTCGTCCCCTACCGCCACTCATAAGGAGGAGAATCAAAGAACCCCTCATGTTTCAAATTTGTTACATAACGTTTACCATACGTGCATGCTACGGGACTCGCAAACTTCAACATAACTATTTCTCAAATTTACAACTACTCAACTAGCACAACTTGATATCACTACCTCCATATCTCAAAACAATCATCAAGCATCAAACTTCTCTTAGTATTCAAAACACTCATAAGAAAGTTTTTACTAATATTGAATACCTAGCATATTAGGATTATTTAAGCAAATTACCATGCTATTTAAGACTCTCAAAATAATCTAACTGAAGCATGAGATATCAATAGTTTCTATAAAACAAATCCACCACCGTGCTCTAAAATATATAAGTGACGTACTAGAGCAAAAACTATATAACTCAAAAGATATAAGTGAAGCACATAGAGTATTCTAATAATTTCCGAATCATGTGTGTCTCTCTCAAAAGGTGTGTACAGAAAATATGATTGTGGTAAACTAAAAAAAATAAAGACTCAAATAATACAAGACGCTCCAAGCAAAACGCATATCATGTGGTGAATAAAAATATAGCTCCAAGTAAACTTACCGATGGAAGTAGACGAAAGAGGGGATGCCTTACGGGGCATCCCCAAGCTTTGTCTTTTAGGTGTCCTTAGGTTATCTTGGGGGTGCCATGGGCATACCAAAGCTTAGGCTCTTGCCACTCCTTGTTCCATAATCCATCAAATCTTACACCCAAAACTTGAAAACTTCACAACACAAAAATCAGCAGAAAATCTCGTGAGCTCCGTTAGCGAAAGAAAACAAAAGACCACTTCAAGGTACTGTAATAATGAACTCATTATTTATTTATATTGGTGTTAAACCTACTGTATTCCAACTTATCTATGGTTTATAAACTATTTTACTAGCCATAGATTCATCAAAATAAGCAAACAACACACGAAAAATAGAATCTGTCAAAAACAGAACAGTCTATAGTAATCAGTAACTAACGCAAACGTCTGGAACACCAAAAAATCAGCCAAAATAGGACGACCTATAAAATGTGTTTATTGGTCAGCAGCAATTGGAATCAATATTTTATCATGTTCTGGTGATTTTTAACAATTATTTTCGTGAACAGAAAGTTTCTGGAATTTTCTGCAAGATCAAATAACTATCATCCAAGAGGATCCTATAGGTTTAACTTGGCACAAACACTAATTAAAAGATAAAAACACATATAACCAGAGTCTAGATCAAAGATTTATTCCTAAACAAAATAAAAAAGCAAAAAACTAAAAATAAAATTGGGTTGCCTCCCAACAAGCGCTATCGTTTAACGCCCCTAGCTAGGCATCGATACTTTCGATGATGCTCACATGAAAGACAAGAATTGAAGCACAAAGCATCATATAGCATGTGAAAAACATATCTAAATCTAACATACTTCCTATGCATAGGCATCTTATTGGCAAACAAATTATCAAGACAAGCAAATACTAGCATATGCAAGGAAGAAGTGAGAAACAATGGCAATCTCAACATAACGAGAGGTAATTTAGTAACATGAAAATTTCTCTAACCATATTTTCCTCTCTCATAATAATTAGATGTGGGATCATAAGCAAATTCAACAAAATAGCTATCACATAAAATATTTTCAACACGATCCACATGCATGCAAAGTTGACACTCTTCGAAAATAGTGGGATTAACATTAACTAAAGTCATGACCTCTCCAAACCCACTTTCAATATTATTGCAAACACTATTATAAATCTCATATTCATCATGGGGCTTTAATAAATTTTCAAGATCATAAGAAGAATCACCCCAATCATGATCATTGCAACAAGTAGTAGACATAGCAAAACTAGCATCCCCAAGCTTTGGGTTTTGCATATTATTAGCACAATTGAAATTAATGGAATTTATAGTAACATCATTGCAATCATGATTTTTATTCAAAGATCTATCGTGAATCACTTCATAAGTTTCTTCTTTCAACACTTCATCACAATTTTCAGATTCATGAATTTCAAGCAAAACCTCATAAAGATAATCTAGTGCACAAAATTCACTAGCAATAGGTTCATCATAATTGGATCTCTTAAAGAGATTAGCAAGTGGATGAGGATCCATAAACTTTTAGCAAGCGAAGATGCAAGCAAAAAGAAGGCACATGGTAACACGAGCAAACAGAAGGACGAACGGAAGAGGGGAAAATAAACGGCAAGGGTGAAGTAGGGGAGAGGAAAACGAGAGGCAAATGGCAAATAATGTAATGTGGGAGATAAGAGTTTGTTATGGGTACTTGGTATGGCTTGACCTTTGCGTAGACCCCCCGACAACGGCGCCAGAAATCCTTCTTGCTACCTCTTGAGCACTGCGTTGGTTTTCCCTTGAAGAGGAAAGAGTGATGCAGCAAACTAGCGTAAGTATTTCCCTCAGTTTTTGAGAACCAAGGTATCAATCCAGTAGGAGGCTACGCACGAGTCCCTCGCACCTACACAAACAAATAAATCCTCGCAACCAACATGATAAGGGGTTGTCAATCCCTACACGGTCACTTACAAGAGTGAGATCTGATAGATATAATAAGATAATATTTTTTGTATTTTTATGATAAAGATGCAAAGTAAAATAAAAGGCAATAAAAATAACTAAGTGTTGGAAGATTAATATGATGGAAAATAGACCCGGGGGCCATAGGTTTCACTAGTGGCTTCTCTCAAGAGCATAAGTATTTACGGTGGTTGAACAAATTACTGTTGAGCAATTGACAGAATGAGCATAGTTATGAGAATATCTTGGTATGATCATGTATATAGGCATCACGTCCGAGACAAGTAGACCGACTCCTGCCTGCATCTACTACTATTACTCCACACATCGACCGCTATCCAGCATGCATCTAGAGTATTAAGTTCATAAGAACAGAGTAACGCTTTAAGCAAGATGACATGATGTAGTGGGATAAACTCATGCAATATGATATAAACCCCATCTTGTTATCCTCGATGGCAACAATACAATACGTGCCTTGCTGCCCCTACTATCACTGGGAAAGGACACAGCAAGATTGAACCCAAAGCTAAGCACTTCTCCCATTGCAAGAAAGATCAATCTAGTAGGCCAAACAAACTGATAATTCGAAGAGACTTGCAAAGATAACCAATCATACATAAAAGAATTCAGAAGATTAAAATATTGTTCATAGATAAACTTGATCATAAACCCACAATTCATCGGTCTCAACAAACACACCGCAAAAGAAGATTACATCGAATAAATCTCCACAAGAGAGGGGGAGAACATTGTATTGAGATCCAAAAAGAGAGAAGAAGCCATCTAGCTAATAACTATGAACCCGAAGGTCTGAAGTAAACTACTCACACATCATCGGAGAGGCTATGGTGTTGATGTAGAAGCCCTCCATGATCGATGCCCCCTACGGCGGAGCTCTGGAACAGGCCCCAAGATGGGATCTCACGGGTACAGAAGGTTGCGGCGGTGCAATTAGGTTTTTGGCTCCGTATCTGGTAGTTTGGGGGTACGTAGGTATATATAGGAGTAAGGAGTACGTCGGTGGAGCAACATGGGGCCCACGAGGGTGGAGGGAGCGCCCAGGGGGGTAGGCGCGCCCCCTACCTCGTGGCTTCCTGGTAGCTTTCTTGACCTAGGGTCCAAGTCCTCTGGATCATGTTCATTCTGAAAATCACGTTCCCGAAGGTTTCATTCCATTTGGACTCCGTTTGATATTCTTTTTCTGTGAAAACTCTGAAATAGGCTAAAAACAGCAATTCTGGGCTGGGCCCCCGGTTAATAGGTTAGTCCCAAAAATAATATAAAAGTGTATAATAAAGCCCAATAATGTCCAAAACAGAAGATAATATATTATGGAGCAATCAAAATTATGGATACGTTGGAGACGTACCAGTGTCTTCGCAAGGCCGTACCTTGAGCGGGTGACGACAGTCCCCGGTGGCCCTTGCCCTCGCCGGTTGTGTGTTGGTCGGAGGTTGCCCTTCTGTTGGGGTGCAGGGGTCGATGGTACCACGTCCCCCGTTTCACGGTGGTGGCTGCCGGTGCACGGCGGGGAGCGCGGCGGTGCGGCGGATCCAGGCGAGGTGCACATCTGGGTAATGGAGGAGGGTGGTGTGCCGGCTCTAACAGCGGCTGCAGCATGAACTCAGCCATGAGGGTGGCGGCGAGGAGGCCCTGCCAGGAAGGAGATCCTGGCGAGCAGCGGGCGGTCGGCCATCTCCGCGAGAGGGGTGAGCGGTGATGCCTCGGGCGAGTTGGCGTCGGAGTGATCGGAGGTGCGGTCAGAACCATTCTTGTGGCAGTCCCCTGGTGTGTGTGAAGGCTGGCGTGGTGGTTCTGGCACTTGCACGGCTTGGTTGGAAGTTGCTGCTCCCTGGCTTTGTTGGTGGATTTGGTCGCGTTCTCTCGGCAGTGCGGGTGGGGGAGGACCATGGCTGCACGGCTTCGACGACAATTTGCTGCAGTGACGGCGGTGCGAGGCATCTGGGTCAGTGCTGCCCGTACCTTGGAGGTGTGGAGATGCACGGCATTATGGATGAAAATCCTGTCCCGTTCTGACCGGGCCGGCGGCGATGGCAGCCGTGGGTATCGTTCCCCTCCCTAGAGGCGTCGTCGAGTGTGTCTCCATTCTCCTCGCCTGCTTGGTGTCACTAGTAGAAAAAAGGCCATTTGTCCCGGTTCGTAAGGGCCTTCTGTCCCGGTTTTGGAACCGCGACTAAAAGGTCGTTACTAATGCCCTTGGTCTTTAGTCCCGTTTCTTACACGAACCGGGACAGATGGGCCTCCACGTGGCCGCTGCGGCTGATACGTCTTCGTCGTATCTACTCTTCCAAACACTTTTGCCCTTGTTTCGGACTCTAACTTGTAGGATTTGAATGGAACTAACCCGGACTGACGCTGTTTTCAGCAGAATTGCCATGATGTTGTTTTATGTGCAGAAAACAAAAGTTCTCGGAATGACCTGAAACTCCACGGAATATCTTAGAATAAATAATAAAAAATCATCGCCAAAGATGAAGACCAGGGGGCCCACACCCTGTCCACGAGGGTGGGGCGCGCCCCCCCTCCTGGGCGCGCCCCCCTACCTCGTGGGCCCCCTGGAGACCTTCCGACGCCAACTCCAACTCTATATCTTGGCTTTCGGGGAGAAAAAAATCAGAGAGAAGAAATCATCGCGTTTTACGATACGGAGCCGCCGCCAAGCCCTAATCTCTCTCGGGAGGGCTGATCTGGAGTCCGTTCGGGGCTCCGGAGAGGGGGATTCGTCGCCGTCGTCATCATCAACCATCCTCCATCACCAATTTCATGATGCTCACCGCCGTGCGTGAGTAATTCCATCGTAGGCTTGCTGGACGGTGATGGGTTGGATGATATTTATCATGTAATCGAGTTATTTTTGTTAGGATTTGATCCCTGGTATCCACTATGTTCTGAGATTGATGTTGCTATGACTTTGCTATGCTTAATGCTTGTCACTAGGGCCCGAGTGCCATGATTTCAGATCTGAACCTATTATGTTTTCATGAATATATGTGAGTTCTTGATCCTATCTTGCAAGTCTATAGTCACCTATTATGTGTTATGATCCGACAACCCCGAAGTGACAATAATCGGGATACTTCTCGGTGATGACCATAGTTTGAGGAGTTCATGTATTCACTATGTGCTAATGCTTTGTTCCGGTTCTCTATTAAAAGGAGGCCTTAATATCCCTTAGTTTCCAATAGGACCCCGCTGCCACGGGATGGTAGGAAAAAAGATGTCATGCAAGTTCTCTTCCATAAGCACGTATGACTATATTCGGAATACATGCCTACATTACATTGATGAATTGGAGCTAGTTCTGTGTCACCCTATGTTATGATTGTTACATGAAGAACCGCAGCCGGCATAATTATCCATCACTGATCCGGTGCCTATGAGCTTTCCATATACTGGTTCTCGCTTATTTACTTTTCCGTTGCTACTGTTACAATCACTACAAAATACCAAAAACATTACTTTTGTTGTCTTTACTTTTGTTACCGTTACCACCACTATCATATTACTTTGCTACTAAACACTTTGCTGCAGATACTAAGTTTCCAGGTGTGGTTGAATTGACAACTCAGCTGCTAATACTTGAGAATATCCTTTGGCTCCCCTTGTGTCGAATCAATAAATTTGGGTTGAATACTCTACCCTCGAAAGCTGTTGCGATCCCCTATACTTGTGGGTTATTAGAACTAATTTCTGGCACCGTTGCCGGGGAGCATAGCTCTATTCTTTGAGCCACTTGGGAATTATATCTGCTGGACACTATGAAGAATTTGAAAGACGCTAAGACAACAATTTATCCCTCAACTACGAGGGGAGGTAAGGAACTGCCATCTAGCTCTGCACTTGATTCACCTTCTGTTATGAGTAAGCTAGCGACACCTAAACCTGCTTCTGCTATTCGTTCCGATATGTCGCATGTTATTGATGATGTCACTTCTGCTATGCATGATACTTATGATGAAACTACTTCTATGCTTGATACTACTGTGCCCCTTGGTGAATTTCTAGATGAACAAATTGTTGGGGAACGTTGCATAAAATAAAAAATTTCCTACGTTCACCAAGATCCATCTATGAGTTCATCTAGCAACGAGTGAGAGAGATGAATCTACATACCCTTTGTAGATGGCGTGCGGAAGCGTTCAAGAGAACGGGGTTGAGGGAGTCGTTCTCGTCGTGATCCAAATCACCGGAGATCCTAGCGCCGAACGGACGGCACCTCCGCGTTCAACACACGTACGGTTAGCGTGACGTCTCCTCCGTCTTGATCCAGCAAGGGGAAGGAGAGGTTGATGAAGATCCAGCAGACACGACGGCGTGGTGGTGGATGCAGAAGATACTCGGCGAGGCTTCGCCAAGCAACTGGGGAGGAGGAAGAGGTGTAGCAGGGGGAGGGAGGTGCCAAGTGCAAGGGTGCGTCTGCCCTCCCTCCCCCCTTTATATAGGCCCCCTGGGGGGGGGCCCTCTAGAACCCATCTAGACGGGGAGGCGGCGGCCAAGGGGGGAGGCTTGCCCCCCAAGGCAAGTGGGGCGCCCCCCACCCTAGGGTTTCCAACCCTAGGCGCAGGGGGGGCCCAAGTGGGGGGCGCACCAGCCCACCAGGGGCTGGTTCCCTCCCACTTCAGCCCACGGGGCCCTCCGGGATAGGTGGCCCCACCCGGTGGACCCCCGGGACCCTTCCGGTGGTCCCGGTACAATACCGGTAACCCCCGAAATTCTCCCGATGGCCGAAATAGCACTTCCTATATATAATTCTTTACCTCCGGACCATTCCGGAACTCCTCGTGACGTCCGGGATCTCATCCGGGACTCCGGACAACATTCGGTTTGCTGCATACTCATATTCATACAACCCTAGCGTCACCGAACCTTAAGTGTGTAGACCCTATGGGTTCGGGAGACATGCAGACATGACCGAGACGGCTCTCCGGTCAATAACCAACAGCGGGATATGGATACCCATGTTGGCTCCCACATGCTCCTCGATGATCTCATCGGATGAACCACGATGTCGAGGATTCAAACAACCCCGTATACAATTCCCTTTGTCAGACGGTATGTTACTTGCCCGAGATTCGATCGTCGGTATCCCAATACCTCGTTCAATCTCGTTACCGGCAAGTCACTTTACTCGTACCGTAATGCATGATCCGGTGACCAGACACTTGGTCACTTTGATCTCATTATGATGATGCACTACCGAGTGGGCCCAGTGAGGTAACTCTCCGTAAGACGGAGTGACAAATCCCAGTCTCGATCCATGTCAACCCGCAGATACTTTCGGAGATACATGTAGTGCACCTTTATAGTCACCCGATTACGTTGTGACGTTTGGTACACCCAAAGCACTCCTACGGTATCCGGGAGTTACACGATCTCATGGTCTAAGGAAAATATACTTGACGTTGGAAAAGCTCTAGCAAAACGAACTACACGATCTTGTGCTATGCTTGGGATTGGGTCTTGTCCATCACATCATTCTCCTAATGATGTGATCCCGTTATCAATGACATCCAATGTCCATAGTCAGGAAACCATGACTATCTATTGATCAACGAGCTAGTCAACTAGAGGCTCACTAGGGACATGTTGTGGTCTAAGTATTCACACGTGTATTACGATTTCCGGATAATACAATTATAGCATGAATAAAAGACAATTATCACGAACATGGAAATATAATAATAATCCTTTTATTATTGCCTCTAGGGCATATTTCCAACAGTCTCCCACTTGCACTAGAGTCAATAATCTAGTTACATTGTGATGAATCGAACACCCATAGAGTTCTGGTGTTGATCATGTTTTGCTTTCATGGAAGAGGTTTAGTCAGCGGATCTGCGACATTCAGATCCGTATGCACTTTGCAAATTTCTATGTCTCCATCTTGAACATTTTCACGAATGGAGTTGAGCGGCGCTTGATGTGCTGGTCTTCTTGTGAAACCTGGGCTCCTTGGCAAGTGCAATAGCTCCAGTGTTGTCACAGAAGAGTTTGATTGGCCCCGACGCATTGGGTATGACTCCTAGGTCGGTGATGAACTCCTTCACCCATATTGCTTCATGCGCTGCCTCCGAGGCTGCCATGTACTCCGCTTCACATGTAGATCCCGCCACGACGCTCTGCTTGCAGCTGCACCAGCTTACTGCTCCACCATTCAACATATACACGTATCCGGTTTGTGACTTAGAGTCATCCAGATCTGTGTCAAAGCTAGCGTCGACATAACCCTTTATGACGAGCTCTTCGTCACCTCCATAAACGAGAAACATATGCTTGGTCCTTTTCAGGTACTTCAGGATATTCTTGACCGCTGTCCAGTGTTCCTTGCCGGGATTACTTTGGTATCTTCCTACCAAACTTACGGCAAGGTTTACATCAGGTCTGGTACACAGCATGGCATACATAATAGATCCTATGGCTGAGGCATAGGGGATGACACTCATCTCTTCTTTGTCTTCTGCCGTGGTCGGGCATTGAGCAGAGCTCAATTTCACACCTTGTAATACAGGCAATAACCCTTTCTTGGACTGATCCATTTTGAACTTCTTCAATATCTTATCAAGGTATGTGCTTTGTGAAAGACCTATGAGGCGTCTTGATCTATCTCTATAGATCTTGATGCCTAATATATAAGCAGCTTCTCCAAGGTCCTTCATTGAAAAACTCTTATTCAAGTAGGCCTTAATGCTGTCCAAAAGTTCTATATCATTTCCCATCAAAAGTATGTCATCTACATATAATATGAGAAATGCTCTGAGCTCCCACTCACTTTCTTGTAAACGAGGCTTCTCCATAAGTCTGCATAAACCCAAACGCTTTGATCATCTCATCAAAGTGAATGTTCCAACTCCGAGAAGCTTGCACCAGCCCATAAATGGATCGCTGGAGCTTGCATACCTTGTTAGCATTCTTAGGGTCGACAAAACCTTCCGGCTGCATCATATACAGTTCTTCCTTAAGATAGCTGTTAAGGAATGCCGTTTTGACGTCCATTTGCCATATCTCATAATCATAGTATGCGGCAATTGCTAACATGATTCGGATGGACTTCAGCTCCGCTACGGGAGAGAAAGTCTCATCGTAGTCAACCCCTTGAACTTGCCGATAACCTTTAGCGACAAGTCGAGCTTTATAGATGGTAACATTACCATCCGCGTCCGTATTCTTCTTAAAGATCCATTTGTTTTCTATCGCTCGCCGATCATCGGACAAGTCTGTCAAAGTCCATACTTTGTTTTCATACATGGATCCTATCTCGGATTGCATGGCTTCAAGCCATTTGTTGGAATCTGGGCCCGCTATCGCTTCTTCATAGTTCGAAGGTTCACCATTGTCTAACAACATGATTTCCAGGACATGGTTGCCATACCACTTTGGTGTGGAACGTGTCCTTGTGGACCTACGAAGTTCAGTAGTAACTTGATCCGAAGTACCTTGATCATCATCATTAATTTCCTCTCCGATCGGTGTAGGCACCACGGGAACATTTTCTGAGCTGCACTACTTTCCGGTTCAAGAGGTAGTACTTCATCGAGTTCTACTTTCCTCCACTTACTCCTTCGAGAGAAACTCTTTTTCAAGAAAGGATCCGTTCTTGGCAACAAAGATCTTGCCTTGGATCTAAGGTAGAAGGTATACCCAATGGTTTCCTTAGGGTATCCTATGAAGGCGCATTTTCCGACTTGGGTTCGAGCTTTTCAGGTTGAAGTTTCTTGACATAAGAATCGCATCCCCAAACTTTTAGAAACGACAGCTTAGGTTTCTTCCCAAACCATAATTCATACGGTGTCGTCTCAGCGGATTTAGGCGGTGCCCTATTTAAAGTGAATGTAGCTGTCTCTAGGCGTATCCCCAAAATGATAGCGGTAAATCAGTAAGAGACATCATAGATCGCACCATATCCAATAGAGTGCGATTCGACGTTCGGACACACCGTTACACTGAGGTGTTCGGCGGCGTGAGTTGTGAAACGATTCCACATTTCCTTAAGTGTGTACCAAATTCATGACTTAAATATTCTCCTCCACGATCTGATCGTAAGAACTTTATTTTTGGTCACGTTGATTCTCTACCTCATTCTGAAATTCCTTGAACTTTTCAAAGGTCTCGGACTTGTGTTTCATCAAGTAGACATACCCATATCTACTCAAGTCATCGGTGAGAGTGAGAACATAACAATATCCTCCATGAGCCTCAACGCTCATTGGACCGCATACATCGGTATGTATGATTTCCAATAAGTTGGTTGCTCGCTCCATTGTTCAAAGAGCGGAGTCTTGGTCATTTGCCCATGAGGCATGGTTCGCATGTGTCAAATGATTCATAATAGAGACTCTAAAAGTCCATCGAATGGAGCTTCTTCATGCGCTTGACACCAATGTGACCAAGGCGGCGAGTGCCACAAGTATGTGGGACTATCGTTATCAACTTTACATCTTTTTGGTATTCACACTATGAATATGTGTAACATCACGTTCGAGATTCATTAAGAATAAACCATTGACCATCGGAGCATGACCATAAAACATATCTCTCATATAAATAGAACAACCATTATTCTCGGATTTAAATGAGTAGGCATCTCGCATTAAATGAGATCCTGATACAATGTTCATGCTCAAACTTGGCACTAAATAACAATTATTGAGGTTTAAAACTAATCCCGTAGGTAAATGTAGAGGTAGCGTGCGACGGCGATCACATCAACCTTGGAACCATTCCCGACGCAAGATCGTCACCTCGTCCTTCGCCGATCTCCGTTTATTCCGCAGCTCCTGCTGTGAGTTACAAATATGAGCAACGCACGGTATCAAATACCCGGGAGTTACTACGAGTCTTGGTAAGGTACACATCAATTACATGTATATCAAATATACCTTTAGTGTTGCCGGCCTTCTTGTGCGCTAAGTATTTGGGGCAGTTCCGCTTCGGTGACCCTTCCCTTGCAATAAAAGCACTCTGTCTCGGGCTTGGGTCCATTCTTTGACTTCTTCCGGCAACTAACTTGCGGGCGGCGGCAACATCCTTGCCGTCCTTCTTGAAGTTCTTCTTACCCTTGCCCTTCTTGAACTTAGTGGTTTTATTGACCATCAACACTTGATGTTCTTTCTTGATTTTTACCTCTGCTGACTTCAGCATTGAAAATACTTCAGAATAGTTTTCACCATCCCCTGCATATTGTAGTTCATCACAAAGCTCTTGTAGCTCGGTGGGGCGGCGAAGGATTATGTCAATGACCGCCTCGTCCGGGAGGTTAATGTCCATTGGGACAGGCGGTTGTGCAACCCGGACATTTTGAGTATGTGCTCACCGACAAAACTATTTTCCTCCATCTTACAACTATAGAACTTGTCGAAGACTTCATATCTCTCGACCGGGCATGAGCTTGGAAAACCATTTTCAGCTCCTCGAACATCTCATATGCTCCGTGTTGCTCAAAACGCTTTTGGAGCCCGGTTCTAAGCTGTAAAGCATGCCGCCTTGACGAGGGAGTAATCATCGACGAGACTGCCAAGCATTCATAATGTCTTGGTTCTCAGGATGGGTGCTTCACCTAGCGGTGCTTCTAGGACATATTGTTTCTTGGCTGCTATGAGGATGATCCTAGGTTCGGACCCAGTCCGAATAGTTGCTGCCATCATCTTTCAGCTTGGTTTTCTCTAGGAAGCGTTGAAGTTCATGGTGACATGAGCGTTGGCCATTTGATCTACAAGACATTTTGCAAAGATTTTAGACTAATGTTCATGATAATTTAGTTCATCTAATCAAATTATTTAATGAACTCCCACTCAGATTTGACATCCCTCTAGTCATCTAAGTGTTACATGATCCGATTCGACTAGGCCGTGTCCGATCATCACGTGAGACGGACTAGTCATCGTCGGTGAACATCTCCATGTTGATCGTATCTTCCATCGACTCATGTTCGACCTTCGGTCTCTTGTGTTCGAGGCCATGTCTGTACATGCTAGGCTCGTCAAGTTAACCCTAAGTGTTTTGCATGTGTAAAACTGTCTTACACCGTTGTATGTGAGCGTAAGGATCTATCACACCGATCATCATGTGGTGCTTGAAACAACGAACTTTAGCAGCGGTGCACAGTTAGGGGGAACACTTTCTTGAAATTATTATAAGGGATCATCTTATTTACTACCGCCGTTCTAAGTAAACAAGATGCATAAAACATAATAAACATCACATGCAATTATATAAAGTAGTGACATGATATGGCCAATATCATATAGCTCCTTTGATCTTCATCTTCGGGGCTCCATGATCATCTTGTCACCGGCATGACACCATGATCTCCATCATCATGATCTCCATCATCGTGTCTCCATGAAGTTGCTCGCCAACTATTACTTCTACTACTATGGCTAACACGTTTAGCAATAAAGTAAAGTAATTTACATGGCCTTGAATCAATGACACGCAGGTCATACAATAATTAAGACAACTCCTATGGCTCCTGCCGGTTGTCATACTCATCGACATGCAAGTCGTGATTCCTATTACAAGAACATGATCTCATACATCACAATATATCATTCATCATTCATCACAACTTCTGGCCATATCACATCACATGACAATTGCTGCAAAAACAAGTTAGACGTCCTCTAATTGTTGTTGCATATTTTACGTGGCAGCAATTGGGTTCTAGCAAGAACGTTTTCTTACCTACGAATAACCACAACATGATTTGTCAACTTCTATTTACCCTTCATAAGGACCCTTTTCGTCGAATCCGCTCCAACTAAAGTGGGAGAGACAGACACCCGCTAGCCACCTTATGCAACTAGTGCATGTCAGTCGGTGGAACCTGTCTCACGTAAGCGTACGTGTAAGGTCGGTCCGGGCCGCTTCATCCCACAATACCGCTGAAGCAAAATAAGACTAGTAGCGGCAATAAAGTTGACAACATCTACGCCCACAACAAATTGTGTTGTACTCGTGCAAAAGAGAACTACACATAGACCTAGCTTATGATGCCACTGTTGGGGAACGTTGCATAAAATAAAAAAATTCCTACATTCACCAAGATCCATCTATGAGTTCATCTAGCAACGAGTGAGAGAGATGCATCTACATACCCTTTGTAGATCGCGTGCGGAAGCGTTCAAGAGAACGGGGTTGAGGGAGTCGTTCTCGTCGTGATCCAAATCACCGGAGATCCTAGTGCCGAATGGACGGCACCTCCACGTTCAATACACGTACGGTTAGCGTGACGTCTCCTCCATCTTGATCCAGCAAGGGGGAAGGATAGGTTCATGAAGATCCAAAGACACGACAGGCGTGGTGGTGGATGCAAGAAGATACTCGTGAGGCTTCGCCAAGCAAGCGGGAGGAGGAAGAGGTGTAGCAGGGGAGGGAGGTGCCAAGTGCAAGGGTGCGGCTGCCCTCCTCCCCCTTTATATAGGCCCCTGGGGGCCCCTCTAGAACCCATCTAGATGGGGCGGCGGACCAGGGGAGGCTTGCCCCCCAAGGCAAGTGGGGCGCCCCACCCTAGGGTTTCCAACCCTAGGCGCAGGGGGGCCCAAGTGGGGGGCGCACCAGCCCACCAGGGGCTGGTTCCCTCCCACTTCAGCCCACGGGGCCCTCCGGGATAGGTGGCCCCACCCGGTGGACCCCCGGGACCCTTCCGGTGGTCCCGGTACAATACCGGTAACCCCCGAAATTCTCCCGATGGCCGAAATAGCACTTCCTATATATAATTCTTTACCTCCGGACCATTCCGGAACTCCTCGTGACGTCCGGGATCTCATCCAGGACTCCGAACAACATTCGGTTTGCTGCATACTCATATTCATACAACCCTAGCGTCACCGAACCTTAAGTGTGTAGACCCTACGGGTTCGGGAGACATGCAGACATGACCGAGACGGCTCTCCGGTCAATAACCAACAGCAGGATCTGGATACCCAATTTGGCTCCCACATGCTCCTCGATGATCTCATCGGATGAACCACGGTGTCGAGGATTCAAACAACCCCGTATTCAATTCCCTTTGTCAGACGGTATGTTACTTGCCCGAGATTCGATCGTCGGTATCCCAATACCTCGTTCAATCTCGTTACCGGAAAGTCACTTTACTCGCACCGTAATGCATGATCCGTGACGGACACTTGGTCACTTTGAGCTCATTATGATGATGCACTACCGAGTGGGCCCAAGTGATACCTCTCCGTGTACGGAGTGACAAATCCATCTCGATCCATGTCAACCCAACAGATACTTTGGAGATACTGTAGTGCACCTTTATAGTCACCCGATTCGTTGTGGCGTTTGGTACACCAAAGCACTCCTACGGTATCCGGGAGTTACACGATCTCATGGTCTAAGGAAAAGATACTTGACATTGGAAAAGCTCTAGCAAAAGCGAACTACGATCTTGTGCTATGCTTGGGATTGGGTCTTGTCCATCACATCATTCTCCTAATGATGTGATCCCGTTATCAATGACATCCAATGTCCATAGTCAGGAAACCATGACTATCTATTGATCAACGAGCTAGTCAACTAGAGGCTCACTAGGGACATGTTGTGGTCTAAGTATTCACATGTGTATTACGATTTCCGGATAATACAATTATAGCATGAATAAAAGACAATTATCACGAACATGGAAATATAATAATAATCCTTTTATTATTGCCTCTAGGGCATATTTCCAACACAAATTGCTAGGGTTGGAGAAAAAGAAATTATTGAATCTGAATACGATGATGAAAGTGATGATGAAAATATGCCTGCTATTCCTGAGGGTTATGTTTTTTATATGGAATCTTCTGCAACTATTTTTTCTTGTAAAGATAGATATGAACTTAAGAGGCTGCTAGTTAAATGGAACAAAGAATCTCTTAGAGACAAAATGAAACTTGACCCTGCTTTTGCTACTTCACCTATCTGTGTTCCCGATAAGGATTATGAATTTTTTTGTTGATCCAGATATAATTACTTTGGTCGAATCTGATACTTTTTATGGCTATGAATCTGAAACTGTTGTGGCACATCTTACTAAGTTAAATGATATAGCAGCCCTGTTTACTAATGATGAGAGGTCGCACTACTTTTATATACTCAAAATATTTCCGTTCTCATTAAAGGGTGATGCTAAGATATGGTTTAATTCTCTTGATCCTGGTTGTGTGCGTAGTCCCGGGATATGATTTATTACTTCTCGCTAAATATTTCCTGCTCATAAGAAACAAGCTGCTTTGAGGAAATATACAACTTCGATGCAAATTAAAGAAGAGAGTCTCCCACAAGCTTGGGGAGGCTTCTCAAGATATAATGCTTTGCTGATCATCCTCTTAAGAAACCTGAATTACTTGATATCTTTTATAATGGACTAACCGATGCTTCCAGAGATTACCTGGATAGTTGTGCTGGTTCTCTTTTTAGGGAAAGAACACCGGATGAAGCTGAAATTCTATTGAATAATATGTTGACAAATGAAAATAATTGGGCACCTCCTGAGCCAGCTCCTGCTCCAATTGCTGAGCCTACTCCTAAACCAACTCCGAAGAAGAGAGGTGTTCTATTTCTCAGTCCTGAAGATATGCAAGAGGCAAAGAAATCTATGAAAGAAAAAGGTATTAAAGCTGAAGATGTTAAGAATTTGCCTCCTATTGAAGAAATACATGGTCTTAATTTACCGCTTGTTGAAGAAGTATATGATCTCAATTCTTTATTCACTGAAGAACCTCCTCATCCCGATATCCCGACATAGGTAGTAAAGGTAAATTCTCTACAGATATGATAAAGCTGAAGTCCCTCCTACTAAAATTGCTAGTCAGTGCTTGGATGAGTTTGATAACTTTATGTTTAAGCAAGACGACTTCAATGCTTATTTTGGTAGACAATTAAAACAAGATGCTTATATGATTAAAAGCTTGGGTGATTATATGGCTAATATTAGAGGTGAACTTAAACTTGTTAGCAAACATGCTTCTATGGTTACCACTCAAGTAGAACAAGTACTTAAAGCTCAGAAAGAAGTGCTTGATGAAATGAATAGTAAGAAAAATGATTATCTGTTAGAGTGGCTACTAGAACTGGTAGAATGACTCGGGAACCTTTGTATCTGAAGGCCACCCTAAGAGAATTGAGCAAGATTCTCAGAGAAATAATACTGATGTGCCTAGTTCTTCTAAAAGGGAGAAAAAGAAAAATGATAGGACTTTGCAAACTTCTAGTGAACCTATTGCTGAACCACCTGAGAATCCAAATGATATCTCTATGTCTAATGCTGAAACACAATCTGGTAATGAACATGAACCTAGTGAAAATATTAATGATGATGTTTGACCTAGTAATGATAATGATGTAGAAGTTGAACCTGTTGTTGATCTTGATAACCCACAATCAAAGAATCAACGTTATGATAAGAGAGATTTCGTTGCTAGGAAACATGGTAAAGAAAGGGAACCATGGGTTCAGAAACCCATGCCTTTTCCTCGAAACCATCCAAGAAAAAGGATGATGAGGATTTTGGCGCTTTCTTTTGAAATGATTAGACCCATCTTTTTGCGTATGCGATTAACTAATGTGCTCAAAACAAATCCTTATGCTAAGTATATGAAGGATATCATTACAAATAAAAGAAAAATACCGGAAGCTGAAATTTCCACCATGCTTGCTAATTATACTTTTAAGGGTGGAATACCAAAGAATCTTGGAGATCCAGGAGTACCTACTATACCATGCTCCATTAAAAGAAATTATGTTAAAACTGCTTTATGTGATCTTGGAGCCGGTGTTAGTGTTATGACTCTCCCTTTATATCGTAGACTTGACTTGAATAAGTTGACACCTACTGAAATACCTTTGCAAATGGCTGATAAATCAACTGCTATACCTGTCGGTATTTGTGAGGATGTGCCTGTTGTGGTTGCAAACGTTACTATTTTAACGGACTTTGTTATTCTTGATATTCCCGAGGACGATAGTATGTCTATTATTCTTGGAAGACCTTTCCTTAATACTGCAGGGGCTGTTATTGATTGCAACAAAGGGAATGTCACTTTTCATGTTAATGGTAATGAGCACACGGTACACTTTCCGAGGAAACAACCTCAAGTTTATAGTATCAACTCTATTGGAAAAATTCCATCGATTATATTTGGAGGTTTTGAATTTCCTCTCCCTACTGTCAAGAAGAAATATGATATTCTTATTATAGGGGATGTGCATATCCCCGTTGAGGTAACATAGTGTTATTCAAAATTTCTTCGGTTCCATGTTAGTCGGAATGAGTTTGTTAACAAGACCTGATCAACCTTGTTAGTGGATTCCTTTTGATGAGCATGAGATGGATGAAACTAGAAGCACAACCTTCTGTACCCTCTTTATATTTTCTGTTATTTAGTAGAAATAAAGTAAAATAGTATTTTTCTGTCTGTCTCCCGACTTATCCGTGCAATATAAAAATATCCCGAAAATAAAAGTCCTCAGAATGCCATGCCAATTTAATATGATTTTTTCGGCAATATTTGAGGATTTATAGTGCAAAAATCACCGCGGGGGAGCAGCCACCTGGCCACGAGGGTGGAGGGTGCGCCCTACCCCCCTGGGCGCGCCCCCCTACCTCGTGGGCCCAGGGTGGCCCTCCTCCACTTATCCCTGCACCCATCTTCTTCCTCTGCCTCACACAAACCCGAAAAACCAACTCAAGCATGAGTTCCAGCCACTTTTGCTGTGATTTTTTATCTCCTTGCTCAAAGCACCTCTCGCAAAACTGCTTGGGGAGTGGCCCTCCTCCACTTATCCCTGCACCCATCTTCTTCCTCTACCTCACACAAACCCGAAAAACCAACTCAAGCACAAGTTCCAGCCACTTTTGCTGTGATTTTCGATCTCCTTGCTCAAAGCACCTCTCGCAAAACTGCTTGGGGAGATTGTTCCTTGGTATGTGACTCCTCCATTGGTCCAATTAGTTTTTGTCCTAGTGCTCTATTCCTTGAAAATTTGTGCTGCATAGGTGACCATGTTCTTGAGCTTGCATGTCAAATTTATATGGTTCCAAGTAGTTCTAATGCTTGATTGTCGGGGAAGTTGATCGTGGCCCACGAACACCTATGGGACCTGGGTCCCTTGTGGTTCGGAGGGGGGCGGAGATTGCACAAAGAGCGGATCGAAGCGATGCACACGAGCAGATTTACCTAGCTTCGGAGCTCTCCGGAGAGATAATACTCCTCAAAGATGTCGGGGAAGCTGATCGTGGCCCACGAACACCAATGGGACCTGGGTCCCTTGTGGTTCGGAGGGGGGCGGAGATTGCACAAAGAGCGGATCGAAGCGATGCACACGAGCAGATTTACCCAGCTTCGGAGCTCTCCGGAGAGATAACACTCCTACTGCTGCTTTGTGGATTATATTGTGTTCTTGCTAGGGAGCAATGGGAGCTACAAAACCTAGCCTGAGTGTGGTCTCGTATGAGTAGAATGAACTGAGCCGGAGCTGAACCGAACCCTTTCTACGTTGCACTTGGGCCTCCTTTTATAGGCACAAGGGGTCACCACATGTGGCAAGTAGACAAGGGTAAGATGGTAAAAACAGAGGTTGGTACACCGCTTTATGCAGTGGTATGATGATCTATACCTAACTCGGCGGCAAGGGACAAGAGTCATAAATGCCCGTCTCGATCGCTGAGCGAGTGTAACGAGGGACCGTCAAGTGCGCCTCCGTTTGCCACGATGGTAGCTTGTCGTGCCGCTTATCGCTGCTCCCGCTGGCTGCACAGCCCGTCGACACGCGTGCTTGGAAAAGCCCCATGGCGACACGTTGGCGGATGAGCTGGAGCGGAGATGAAGAGGTCACTTGCATGGCGAAGTACCTTGTCGCGGCAAGGTTCTTGTCGCTTCGGAGCTTGTCGCTCACCAAGCCTTCCCGACAAGCTCCTCTTGCCGGGGCCTTGTTTCCTTAGTGCCTTGAGTAGTCTTCCGGCAAGCTCCTCTTGCCGGGCCTTGATTACTTTGTTCTTGGCGGCTCGAAGAGCCGCTGAGATCTTAGCGGTCACCAGGCCAGTCCTACCGCTGGTGCTGCGATTGTCCGTGCACGAGTTCGGGATACTAGGGTACCCTACTCTAGTACACCGGCAGAGCCCGGGCTGGGCCACACTGCGCGCCGAGCTCTGTTGGGCCAGGCCCAAAGCGATTCTGCAACGCACGCTTGATGCAGATTACGCCATTACTGCTACTGGACCCACCACGCTTCCCACGAGCGTCACGTGCGGACGTGGCGTCGTGGGGAGATCGTGGGGCTTTCTTTAATGGGAAAAATCGGGCGCCCGTCCCTCTCCCTTTATAAGCGGGGAACAGGTCGGGACGCCCACTTGCCCTTCTTGTCACATCGAAACCCCGTCGCTTCCCCTTTCTTCTCGAGCCCAAAGAGGCGGCGCCCACTCCCTCCATTGCCACGGTGCCACCAACGCCGTCGGCCTCCTCCACCACCTCTCCCCATGGCTCGAAGGCCGACAAGGAAAAAGCGTGAAATCGGCCGGCGCAGCGGCTCGCGGCGCTGCGGAAGGAGAGGGCCCTCTTCGATCCTCTGCTTGACAGGAAGGAGCTGCGGGAGCTGTACTATCTTTTCTGGTCGACGGAGACACGGGCGCATCCGCGCACGAGGGTCATCTCCGCCGCCACCTCCGAAAAAGTTTCCATCGGGTACCCTTTCTTCGCGCTTTTCTTCCACTGCGGGCTCTGCCCGCCCTTTTCTGAATTCTTCTATTATGTCATGAACACTTATGGCCTCCGCCTCCTTGATTTCACCCCCAACGCCGTCCTCACCTTGGCCGTTTTCGCACACCTCTACGAGAACTTTGTCGGGGTCCACCCAAATGTAGCACTCTTCCGCCATTACTTCATGCCCCGCGTAGAGAGAGGAGAGCCGCTTGCCGGAGGGATTGCATGGGTCTCTAGGATCGGCAAGAAGGAAGCGTATCTTGACGGAGAGCTGCGTAGTAAGTGGGAGGAGTGGAGAGCTGACTGGTGTTGGATCTTAGAGGAGGAGCCACAGCCTTTCACCGCCCTGCGCCAAACTCCCATAGTTCGCGGCAATGATTGGAGCAACTTGGCGCCGGAGGACGACAAGTTGAAGATTGCCGTGACTAGGATTTTGCGTCTCCGGCAAGCAGGGCTTACCGTAGGAGCAGTTGGCGTGGACTTCCTTCACCGCCGCATTGCGCCCTTGCAGGAGAGGAGGAGGCCTGCTTGGGAATTCCAAAATGCGGCAGACATCATGAGGCTGCGCCCGGGTCTGAATTGGAATTTCACTGTCTTGGAGTTGGACGGCATGCTGCGGGAGCTATTCAAGCCTGATGCGGATCACCCCGAGTGGTGCATGTTGCCGAGGGGAGTCGTGCCCTTGTGCAACAACTCGTCGCTCGGCGGCATCCAGCGATGATGCCGTTGTGCGATTCCCATGGAATCGTTCCAACATGGAAGGCGCCCACGACGGCGTCGTGCAGCAGTTCTTGACACCTTGGCGGAAGTGCCGATTCGCGACCGGCGAGCGGCTCACCAGCGACACCACCGATCGGGAGATGGCGTGCATCGCCACAAGGTTGGAGGAGGCGAAGCTGCCGCCGCCCGGCGTGTTTGGGTTCACCGTCGAGGCGGAAACAGCCGGCGGCAAGCCTTGCCGACCGAGAAGAGCTTGTCGGTGAGGAGGAACAGGCGAGCCAGCGTCAATCCGGAAGAAAGCGGCGGTGGCGCTTCCCTCCGCCGTCAAGCAGCTTGCCGCGGGAGGAGCCAGCGGCCCGCCAAGAGCGCCTCCGCAAGACCGGAGAAGTGGCGGGGCGGCAGACGGCCCAACAGCCGCCTCGCCGCCCGACGCGCTCCACCGCGGCAAGCACTGTTGCCGCGGGAGCGCCTCCTGCCGCCACAGCAACGGGAGCGGGGTCTTCTGGAGTCACGGCCTCTGCATCCGCCAAGCGTCTGAGGGAATCTTCTCCTCCAATCCGTCGCGCTGGAGCGGAATTTGATCTCTCCGCCCTTAGCTCCGAGGAGGAAGAGGAAGAGTAAGATCTTGTTGCTGCTACTTGTAATCCTTCAATTTATTGCTTTATTTTGTATCTGATTGGCTTCACTCTGAACCTTCTCCTTCTTCAGGATGCTAGCTCAGAGGGCGTCGAAGAGGGCCAAGACCCTGGTGGTTGTCGTCTCAGATGACTCCCCTGTGGCGACAGGGGGCACGTCTGGGACTACCTTACCGGACCCAGCAACCCTTCAACAGAGCAGCCCCCAGCACAGCCCCCAGCGTAAGTGCTCGGTTTACTTCTCATGGTTAGGTGTGCTTGGGTGCTTCTCCGTCACTGATATCTGGTTTGTTGAATTATGTAGGAGCGAGCAGCCTCATCGAGGAAGCGCCGGAGGTCACTCGAAGTTCTGCTTGCTTCAACTCGCCACCAAGGAGAACTCTCCGCCAAGGGGCGCTCTCCGGCAAGGAGGCCTCTCCGACAAGGGAGCTTCCCGACAAGGACCAGCGCCGACGACCCTCCGGTTGTGGAGACCGCGGCAACAGATCCCATTGCAGGTAATTTTCTTGCTTGAAAATCTCCCTTGGGTCTTGTTTTCTTCTGTTCTTCCCTTTCGAACATTTGCTTGATTTGTTCTTTCTTTTTCTGGCCATCAGATCCAACCGTGGGAGACCCGATGGAGACTGAGGTTGCCGAGGAGGACGCTCGCGGCGACAATGTCGACGCCGCCAATATGGAGGAGGAGGCTGGCGACGGGCCCGCCGGCGAGAGGCCGCCAAGGCTCTTGGCGCATAAGGTGGGGAGAATCAGCGATCGCCGACGGCCCTAAGGCGCGAGGCGCCAGCGCGCACCGACCGCCGATCCTCCGCCACCGATGCCGCACCAGACTCGAAGAGCCCCAGCCCGGCGCTTACACGAAGGCGGCGAGGGTGTCTTTATCAAGCTCCATGGGCATCAAGCTCAGGGCACCGGCGAAGGGGAGACCTTGACGGAACTGCTTGCCTCCGCCGGGCTGTCGCTGGTCGATGCTCAGTAGCAGCAAGCGGCGAGCTGAGGAGGAGCAGCTGCTAAGGAGGTTCTTGTCGCTCTACCGCGCCCGACAAGCCAAGCTGGAGTCGTGGAGGCGCTTGTCGCGGGGCGGAGCTGACTTGAGAAAGCGTGGAAGAGCTCCGGCCAGCGCCAACAAAAAACTCTCCGGGATATAGCGAGGCGGGGAGCAGCTTCTTTGAGGAGAACACGGCCTTCATCTTGGAGAAGGGCGAGGTCGAGAGCAGCAGAGGCTTGCGGTGAGAAGCTCTCCGCGAGAAGGTGAGTTGGCGCAGCGGAAGATCAACCTAGACAGCTATGAGGAAGATCTCGCCGTCTTGAAAGCAAGCGATTAGCGGGCCACTTCAGGAGGCAAAGGATGCTGCTGCAGCTGCCGAGGCCGCCAAGAAGGGCTGGAGGCAGGTGGCTCAGCTGGAGTCCACCCTCGAAAAGCGCCGAGGAGGTCGCCGGGTTGAAGCCTTGGCCTTGAAGGGCGCCTACACCCTCGGCGAGCTGCAAGGTCGCCATTGAAAAGATCAAGGAGATCGACACCGCCAAGGACTCCAAGGCGGATCTGGGCTGGCCCGACCACCTTGGCGGAGGCGTTGGAAGGCGCCAAGGAGGCGGGAAGCGGGCCTGCTGGAGAAGATCAAGGCCAATGAAGAACTGCTGTCGAATCTTGTGGACTTGAGAATAATCTCGGAGATAGCATAATGCCTTTGGACAGAAGGTCTTGTGGACACCGCCGCCGGCATCCATAGCGAGCTGATGGAGCTGGGGATGGTGGATCTTGGGTACTCCACCGCGAGAACCTCCAACCCAGCGTCAAGCTCAGCCTATTCTTCAAAGGCGTCTTGCGGGTCTTCAAGCGGCTCGGGAGGAGATCCCAAAGCAGTGGCGGAGGTCGCGCCAAGTTTTGCGGGGCTCTCCATAAGGTCTTGATGAAAGTGGCCTTCCGCAGCCAGCGTCGATTTCACCAAAGTCCTCAAGTCCTGCCTCCATCTGCTGCGTCGAAGCGCTCAAGACCCTTATCGCACCATTGTGGACAGGGTGGCGGAGTCAAGAGGCTCGATGGCGACCGCGTGGACTAGGCATAAGCTTATCTTTCTCTTGTCGCTGTAGATCATGTTTAGGCAAAAATCTATTAGATCGCGACAAGTCATTATGTAATATAAACTATCTTAGGTAATCGAGCATAATTGTTATTTCCTTTACTTGATTTCTTCCCTTGTATGTTTATGCCCTCGCTTTTAGGGAACTTGTCGGTGCGAACACCTTTGCATGGCGCTAAGTGTGGAACTTCAGCAGACTTCTTTGGCGATGCCGCCTCAGACAAGCAACCTCGTCATAACTAGTTGCAGCACACTTAAGTTGTTGAGCGGACTTGAAACAAAGTAAGGCGCAAGCTAATCATGAGTCGGTTCCTCCGCAGGTTTTCCATACAAAGTACTATCGTTCGAGGAAGATAACTTAAAAATTTAAAACTGGTCGTTTAAACTTAGCAACTTAGCTTCTCTGTTGTCCATTTCGGCAAGCGACAGTCCCTCGAGCAACGCTTGGCGGCCCACCATTATCTTCTCCTTCCCCGGTTAACTTGTGGGTGGATGAACCTTCTTCTTGTTTGAGAAGAAAGAAGAAAATAAAGTTATGGAGCCTAGTGGCTCGTTATCGCTTACGGTGTGGATGCTGCACAAAATGTTAGATAACACATGCATATAAGATTATGAGAGCATGTATTGACAAGTTGTGCGCAACACATAAACTTTCTTGATGCAGAGGTCTGCGCCGGCTTTGTACAAAGGATTACATGCAACAGCGGCAAGACTTGTACAAAAGGGTGGTTGCGGAGCAGGTTACGGCAACCGCATATATAGGTAAAACTTGCGAAGATGCTCTATATTCGAGGAATTGCTCACGGAATGCCATCTTCGGTCTCAAAGCGGACAGCGCCGGGCCTAGTGACTCGTTTCACCCGATAAGGGCCTTCCCACTTGGCGTCAACTTGTTGGAATTCTTGGCGGATTGAATGCGCCGAAGAACAAAATCGCCTTCCTCGAAGCTTCGGCATGGACTTTGCGGCTATGGTATCGGCCTAAAGCTTCTGGTAATGAGCAGCTCGTCTGAGCACTGAAAGCGATCCTCCTCGAGGAGCAGCGCGTCATCTTGTCGCAGCTGCTCTTGCTCAACTCATCATAGCGAGCACTCGAGGTGACCGTATCTGAGTTCCGTGGGGAGAACTGCCTCTGCTCCATAGACTAGGCGAAGGTGTGCGGCGATGGCTCGATTTGGCGTCGTCCTAATCGACCAAGAACTACCGGCAGCTCCTCGATCCGATTTCTTCCGCACTTGCGCCTTTGTCGAAAGTTCTGGTCTTGAGTCCCGCAGCACTTCAGCATTTGCTCTCTCGCTTGACCGTTGCTTCTCGGATGAGCAGCGAAGCAAAGCAGATCTTGGCGCCAAGATCTTGGGCGTCTTGCATGAAGGTGCGGCTCGTGAACTGTGTGTCGTTGTCGGTGATGACCGGTTAGGAATCCCAAAGCGGCAAACAATTGACTGAAGAACTTGACTGCTGTTGTGTTGTCACCTTCCTCACTGGTTCCACTTCGGCCACTTTACGAACTTGTCGATTACAGCGTACAAGTACTCAAAGCCCCGACAGCTCGGGGAAGGGGCCGAGATGTCGAGCCCCGGACGAAAAGGGCAGGATAAAGGGATTATGCGGAGAGCTTGAGCTGGTTGGTGTATCTGTTTGGAATGGGCCTTGCGCTTCACACTTGGTTACTTGTGCGATTGCATCTTGGAGGCTTCGGGCGAGAAGAAACCTTGCGGAAAGCTTTGCGGCAAGTGCTCTTCTTGCCAATGTGGTGACCACATATGCCTCCATGTATTTCGCCAACAGCTTACATCCATCTTCGGCAAATACACTTGATTTCACTCCGTTGAGTCTTCTTACGTATAGAATGTTGTCAACAAACTGATACATACTTGATTTGCCGAGGCTACTTTCTCCGCTTCTTCTTGCTCTTGGGAAGTTCTCTGTCTGAAGGAAATGGGCGATTCTTTGTGCCCATCTTTGGAGCACTGTGGCTCGACAACAAGGACTAAAGGCTCATCTACCACTGCGGGAACATTAGCTTCTACGGCAAGAACCTGCGGTTCTGCCGGAGCTTGATGATCCCCGGCAAGCTTGTCGGGACCGTCTGTCTCAACGAAACAAACCACAGGGTTTGTCGGAGCAGACTGCTCCTCAGTGATATTTGCATTGATTTTAGGGACCTTCTTGGCGGCGGCTCCAGGGAGCTCTGCCAGAAAGTAGTCGCCGGAAACCAATTTTCTCTTCTTGCTCTGTCCTGTTGATGGTGTTACGGTTGGCTGAGTCAGCTTGAGCACGAAAATTCCTGGTTCCACAGGTAACTTAAGTGCGGCACATTTGGAGAGGCCATCAGCTATATCATTCTGAGCTCTTGGAACATGTTCCATTTGCAGGCCTTCAAAGTGCTCTTCTAGCTTCCTCACTTCATCGGCGTGAGGCTTCCATCAGCGGACTCGATAATCTTTATTTACTTGGCGGACGACAAGTTGCGAGTCCCCTAACAATGAGCTTCTTAATCCCAAGGTCTACCGCAATCACGAGACCGGCAAGCAAACCTTCATACTCTGCGGTATTGTTTGTTGCTTGTTCCTTGGGAAAGTGCATCTGGACTATGTACTTGAGGCGCTCTCCGGTGGGTGCGATAAGCGAACGCTTGGCACCGGCGCCTTGCGCGCGAAGGCACCATCAAAGTACATCAGCCACTCTTTATTTGCCTCCTTGGCGGGATGCTCGTCTCTGGAATTTCTTCATCTTGCGTTGGCGTCCACTCTGCTATGAATTCTGCCAATGCTCGCTTTGGATAGTTGAAGTGCTTTCAAATTTGAGACCAAAGCTTGACGGCTCGATGCCCACTCGACAATTCTGCTGTTGTTTACGGGTTTTGCAAAATCCTCTTCAGTGAGCGGTGACAACTGTTATCTCATGTGCTTGGAAGTAATGGCGCAGCTTTCTCGAGGCCATGAGAAGGCGAAAAGCAACCGCACACAGTACCTTGACCTAGCCCCTGCGAAGGGGCCGACAAAAGTAGGTGGGCGCTGCACCATCCTTTTTGTATCTTGTCGCAACCTGCGCTGATCTGTCCTTATGCGGACCCGAGCTTGTGTGAAGCCCCTGCTTGTCGCTGGATGCACCTGCCTTGGTTGCGGCTCATCATCGCCTCCCTCTCCGCTACTAACGCAGCACTAACCACTTGATTGGTTGCCGCTATATCTGCTGACAACTTCTCTTGTGGCCTAGGTGCGACAAGTATTGGAGCGGAGGACAGTATCTCTTCAAGTCTGCGGCGCAGCCTCCGCCGAGTCCATTTCATTGGACCTGCCTTTTCAAGATTTTGAAAAATGGCAGGTAGCGCTCAACAGAACTTAGAGATGAACCTCTTGAGAGCAGCCACATAACCGGCAAGCCTTCGACATCCTTGACGCACTTTGGTGCTTCAATCTGCTCGATGGCCTTGATCTTGCGGGATTGGCTTCAATTCCTATTGAGACACAAAGAACCGAGAAGCTTGCGGAAGGACTCCAAACACGCACTTCTCGGGGTTGAGCTTGAGGTTGATCTTGCGCAGATTTGCAAATGTCTCATCAAATCCTGAACGAGTTGCTTTGTCCTTGCTCTTGACCACTATGTCAACCATGTAGGCTTCTACATTTACGTGTATTTGTGGCTCAAAGGCATCATGGACTACTCTTGCAAAGGTTGAACTAGCATTCTTCAAACCGAAAGGCATCCGTATGAAGCGATCGTGCCACATGGTGTAATGAATGCGGTTTCTCTTCATCCTCTTACGCCATGAAGATCGATGATATCCTGAATATGCATCAAGAAATGAAAGCAGATCACATCCAGCCGTGGAGTCAACAATCTGGTCGTCGTGGCAAGGGAATGGGTCTTTGGGACAAGCTTTATTAACATCGTAAAGTCAATACAAAGTCTCCATTTCCCATTTGCCTTGCGTACAACTACGGATTGGCCAACCACGTGGGATGGAGTACTCCTCGACAAGACCTGCTGCTTCCAACTTCTTGATTTCTTGACTATGAATTCTTGGCGCTCCTTTGCTGTTTCCTAACTTTTTGCTTGGCCGGGCGGCGTGAGGACAGACAGCTAGGTGGTGCTCAATTACTTTCACAGGAACACGGGGATGTCGGATGGTTGCCATGCAAACACATCGACATTCCCCCAGAAAGCAACGAGCTCGCCTTCCTATTTAGGGTCAAGCGTGGCGATGGTGAAGGTACCACGGTGCCGTCTTCCTTGGCGGGCACCTTCTTGGTCTTGGCGGAGCTGCCATCATCTTCTTGCACTTGCGGTGGAGCTCGATGGTGCGTCCTCGGCGGTGGCGCAGCACTCCGAAGAGGTGCGCTTGCCGGAGTGGGCATCAGAGCTCTTGCCGGACTTGGTGGTCTTCTTCTTCCCCCCGGGAGCTTCAGCAGAAAGTGGTTTGCTATCTGTCGCGGCTGCTGCATCCCGGTAAATCTTGTCGGCGCAGATAAGCGCATCCTTTTTGTCGCCATGGACAGAAATGATGCTTATCGGGCCGGGCATCTTGAGTAAGTTGTAAGCATGATGAGAGGCGGCCATGAACTTGGCGAGTGCTGGAGGGCCAAGTATTGAAGGAAATATGCCCTAGAGGCAATAATAAAGTTATTATTTATTTCCTTATATCATGATAAATGTTTATTATTCATGCTAGAATTGTATTAACCGGAAACATAATACATGTGTGAATACATAGACAAACAGATAGTCACTAGTATGCCTCTACTAGACTAGCTCATTAATCGAAGATGGTTATGTTTCCTAACCATAGACATGTGTTGTCATTTGATTAATGGGATCACATCATTAGGAGAATAATGTGATTGACATGACCCATTTCATTAGCTTAGCACTTGATCGTTTAGTATGTTGCTTATGCTTTCTTCATGACTTATACAAAGTTCCTGCAACTATGAGATTATGCAACTCCGTTTACGGAGGAACACTTTGTGTGATACCAAGCGTCTAGCGTAAATGGGTGATTATAAAGGTACTCTACAGGTGTCTCCAAAAGTATATGTTGAGTTGACATGAATCGAGATTAGGTTTTGTCACTCCGATTGTCGGAGAGGTATCTCTGGGCCTTCTCGGTAATACACATCACATAAAGCCTTGCAAGCATTGCAACTAATGAGTTAGTTGTGAGATGATGTATTACGGAGCGAGTAAAGAGACTTACCGTGCGAGATTGAACTAGGTATTGGATACCGGCGATCGAATCTCGGGTAAGTAACATACCGATGACAAAGGGAACAACGTATAATAGTTATGCGGTTTGACCGATAAAGATCTTCGTAGAATATGTAGGAACCAATATGGGCATCAGGTTCCGCTATTGGTTATTGACCAAGAATAGTTCTAGGTCATGTCTACATAGTTCTCGAACCCGTAGGGTCCCACGCAACAAGGTTTCGATGGCAGTTATATTATGAGTTTATGAGTTTTGATGTACGAAGGAGTTGAGTCCCGGATGAGATCGGGGACATGACGAGGAGTCTCGAAATGGTCGAGGCGTAAAGATCGATATATTGGACGACTATATTCGGAGTTGGAAAGGTTCGAATGATTGGGTATTTTTGGATCGGAGAGTTACAGGAATTCGCCGGGGAGAAGTATTGGGCCTTATTGGGCCTGCGGAAAGAGAGAGGGCTGCCTAGGGCAGGCCGCCCCCCAAGGCCTAGTCCGAATTGGACTAGGGGAGGGCCGCACCTTCCTCCCTTCCCTTCCTACTCTCCTACTCCTACTAGGAAAGGAGAGTCCTACTCCGGTGGGAGTAGGACTCCCCCCTGTCGCGCCCCTCCTGGGCGGCCACCTCCTCCTTGCTCCTTTATATCACAGGGGCAGGGGGCACCCCATGACACACAAGTTGATCTGGATCGTTCCTTAGCCGTGTCGGTGCCCCCTCCACCATATTCCACTTTGGTCATATCGTCGCGGAGCTTAGGCGAAGCCCTGCACGGTGGAGCATCATCATCGTCCACCACGCCGTCGTCTTGTGGAACTCATCCCCGAGCTTTGCTGGATCGGGCCGGGGATCGTCATCGAGCTAAGCGTGTGCTGAACTTCGGAGGTGCCGTCGTTCGGTACTTGGATCGGTCGGATCGTGAAGGCGTCGACTACATCAACAGCGTTGTTATAGCGCTTCGCTTTCGGTCTCACAGTGCGTGGACATACACTCTCCCTCTCGTTGCTGTGCCATCACCATGGTCTTGCGTGTGCGTGGGAAATTTTTGAAATTACTCGTTCCCCAACAGTGGTATCGAGCCTGGTTTTATGCGTTGATGTCATATGCACGAGTAGAACATAAGTGAGTTGTGGGCGATATAAGTCATCTTGCTTACCGGCATGTCATACTTTGGTTCAGCGGTATTGTGAGATAAAGCGGCCGGACCGACATTACAGCGTGCGCTTCTGGCGAGACTGGTTTCACCGCTTGAGCACTAGTTGCTTAAAGGTGACGGCGGTGTCTGTCTCTCTCACTTTAGTTGAACCGAGTGTGGCTCGCCCGGTCCTTGCGAAGGTTAAAACATCACCAACTTGACAAACTATCGTTGTGGTTTTGATGCGTAGGTAAACGGTTCTTGCTCAGCCCATAGCAGCCACGTAAAACTTGCAACAACAAAGTAGAGGGCGTCTAACTTGTTTTTGCAGGGCATGTTGTGATGTGATGTGGTCAAGGCGTGATGCTATATTTTATTGTATGAGATGATCATGTTTTGTAACGAGTTATCGGCAATGGCGAGGAGCCATATGGTTGTCGCTTTATTGTATGAAATGCAAAAGCCATGTAATTGCTTTACTTTATCACTAAGCAGTAGCGATAGTCGTAGAAGCAATAGTTGGCGAGGCGACAACGATGCTACGATGGAGATCAAGGTGTCGGCGCGGTGGCGATGGTGATCATGGCGGTGCCGGAGATGGAATCACAAGCACAAGATGATGATGACCATATCATATCACTTATATTGATTGCATGTGATGTTTATCCTTTATGCATCTTATCTTGCTTTGATTGCGGTAGCATTATAAGATGATCTCTCACTAAAATTATCAAGAAGTGTTCTCCACGAGTATGCACCGTTGCTAAAGTTCATAGTACCCGGACACCACGTGATGATCGGGTGTGATAAGTTCTCGATCCATCTACAGCGGGTGCAAGCCAGTTTTGCACCGCGGAATACTCAGGTTAAACTTGCGAGCCTAGCATATGCAGATATGGCCTCGGAACACGGAGACCGAAAGGTCGGCGTGAATCATATAGTAGATATGATCAACATAGTGATGTTCACCATTGAAAACTACTCCATCTCACGTGATGATCGGTTATGGTTTAGTTGATTTGGATCACGTGTTCACTTAGATGACTAGAGATGTCTGTCTAAGTGGGAGTTCTAAAGTAATATGATTAATTGAACTTAAATTTATCATGAACTTAGTCCTGGTAGTATTTTGCAAATTATGTTGTAGATCAATAGCTCGCGTTGTTGCTTCCCTATGTTTGTTGCTTTCAAATGTTTATTTTGATATGTTCCTAGAAAATTGTATTGAAAAATGTTAGTAGCAATGATGCGGATTGGATCCGTGATCTGAGGTTTATCCTCATTGCTGCCTGAAGAATTATGTCCTTAATGCACGCTAGGTAGCAGACCTATTGCAGGAGCGGATCACGGGCGTTATGAGCGTTTGGCTAGCTCAATATGATGACTACTTGATAGTTTAGTGCACCATGCTTAGCGGCTTAGAATCGGGACTTCAAAGGCGTTTTGAGCGTCATGGACCATATGAGATGTTCCAGGAATTGAAGTTAATATTTCAAGCAAATACCGAGTTGAGAGATATGAAGTCTCCAACAAGTTCTATAACTAAAAGATGGAGAGAATCGCTCAACTAGTGAGCATGTGCTCAGATTATGCGAGTACTTCAATCGCTTGAATCAAGTGGGAGTTAATCTTTCGGATAAGATAGTGATTGACAGAATTCTCTAGTCACCATCACTAAGTTAGTAGAATTTCGTGATGAACTATAGTATGCAAGGGATGACGAAAAAGATTCTCGAGCTCTTAGCGATGCTAAAATCGGCGAAGGTAGAAATCAAGAAAAACATCAAGTGTTGATGGTTGACAAGACCACTAGTCTCAAGGAAAATGGCAAAGGAAGAAGGGAACTTCAAAGGAGCGGCAAGCAAGTTGCTGCTCGGTGAAGAAGCCCAAGTTTAGACCTAAGCACGAGGCTGAGTACTTTTGCTGCAATGGAACTGGTCCTTTGGAAGCAGAACTACCCTGAATATTTGGTGGATAAGAAGGATGGCAAAGTGAACAAGGTTATATTTGATATACAGGTTATTGATGTGTGCCTTACTAGTGTTTATAGTAGCCCTGAGTATTTGATACTCGTTCGGTTGCTAAGATTAGTAACTCGAAGCAGGAGTTCTGAGAATAAGCAGAGACTAGTTGAAGGGAAGTGGCGTTGAGTGTTGGAAGTAGTTCCAAGATTGATATGATCATCATCGCACACTCCCTATACTTTCGGGATTAGTGTGGAACCTAAATAAGTGTTATTTGGTGTTGAGCATAAATATGATTTGATCATGTTTATTGCAATCTGATTATTCATTTAAGTAAGAGAATAAATTGTTGTTACATTTACATGAATGAAACCTTACATGGTTACACACCCAATGAAAATGGTTCATTGGATCTCGATCATAGTGATACACATATTCATAATATTGAAACCAAAAGATGCAAAGTTAATAATGATAGTGCAACTTATTTGTGGCACTTGCCGTTTAGAGTCATATTGGGGTAAAGCGCATGAAGAAAACTCCATCTTGATGGACTTTTGGAATCACTTGATTATGAATCACTTGATGCTTGCGAACCATGCCTTATGGGCAAGATGACTAAAGACTACATTCTCCGGAACAATGGGCGAGCAAATGACTTATTGGAAATAATACATCTTGATGTATGCGGTCCGATGAGTGTTAAAGCTCACGGCAAATATCGTTATTTTCGACCTTCACAGATGATTTGAGCAGATATGGGTATATCTACTTGATGAAACACAAGTCTGAAACATTTGAAAAGTTCAAAGATTTCAGAGTGAAGTGAAGAATCATCGTAACAAGAAAATAAAAGTTTCTGATATGATCGCGAGAGGAAAAATATTTGAGTTCTGAGTTTGGCCTTGATTAAAACAATGTGAAATAGTTTCACTACTCACGCCACGGAACACCACAGCTTAATGGTGTGTCGAGCGTCGTAACCGCACTTTATTGGATATGGTGCGATCTATGATGTATCTTACCGATTTACCACTATCGTTTTGGGGTTATGCATTAGAGACAGCTGCATTCACGTTTAATAGGGCACCATCTAAATCCGTTGAGATGACACCGTATGAACTATGGTTTAGCGATAAACCTAAGTATCGTTTCTTAAAGTTTGGAGTTGTGATGCTTATGTGAAAAAGTTTTCACGATAAGCTCGAACCCAAATCGAATGCGTCTTCATAGAATACCCAAAGGTAACTATTGGGTACACCTTCTATCACAGATCCGAAAGCAAGATATTTGTTGCTAAAATGGATCCTTTCTAGAGAAGGAGTTTCTCTCGAAAGAAGTGAGTGGGAGGAAAGTAGAACTTGATGAGGTAATTGTACCTTCTCCTTATTGGAAAGTAGTTCATCACGAAATCAGTTCGATGATTCCTACACCAATTAGTAAGGAAGTTAATGATGATGATCATGAAACTTCAGATCAAGTTGCTACCAAACCTCGTAGATCTTCGAGTAAGATCCGCACGGTGTGGTGCGGTAATCATATTCGGAAGTCATGTTACTAGAACATGATGAAACCTACGAACTATGAGGAAGCGATGATGAGCCCAGATTCGCGAAATGGCTTGAGACCATGAAATCTGAGATAGGATCCATGTATGAGAACAAAGTATGGACTTTGATTGACTTGCTCGATGATCAGCAAGCCATGTTAAATAAATGGATCTTAAAGAGGAAGGCGGACACGATAGTAGTGTTACTATCTACAAAGCCCGACTTGTCACAAAAGGTTTTGACAAGTTCAAGGTGTTGACTACAATGAGATTTTCTCAAGCTGTAGCGATGCTTAAGTCTGTCGAATCATGTTAGCAATTGCCACATTTTATGAAATCTGGCAAATGGATGTAAAAACTTCATTCTTTAATGGATTTATTAAAGAAGAGTTGTATATGATGCAACAAGAAGGTTTTGTCAATCCTAAAGGAGCTAACAAAATGCATAGCTCAGCGATCCATCTATGGACTGGTGCAAGCATCTCGGAGTTGGAATAAGCGCTTTGATAGTGTGATCAAAGCATATGGTTTTATCTGAGACTTTTGGAGAAGCCTGTATTTACAAGAAAGTGAGTGGGAGCACTACAACATTTCGATAAGTATATGTGAATGACATATTGTTGATCGGAAATAATGTAGAATTATTACGCAAAGCATAAAAGGAGTATTGAAAGGAGTTTTTCAAAGAAGGACCTCGGTGAAGCTGCTTACATATTGAGCATCAAGATCTATAGAGATAGATCAAAGGCGCTTGATAAGTTTTCAATGAATACATACCTTGACAAGATTTTGAAGTAGTTCAAAATGGAACAGTCAAAGAAAGAGTTCTTGCACTGTGTTACAAGGTGTGAGATTGAGTAAGACTCAAAACCCGACCACGGCGAGAAGATAGAAAGAGAATGAAAGTCATTCCTATGCATCAGCCATAGGTTCTATAAAGTATGTCATCTGTGTACCAGATCTATTGCATACCCTACCACTAAGCTTGGCAAGGGAGTAAAATAGTGATCTAGGAGTAGATCAATGGACAGCGGTCAAAATTATCCTTAGTAGAATAAGGATATGTTTCTCGATTATGGAAGTGAAAAAGGTTAAGTGCGTAAAGGGTTACGTCGATGCAAGTTTTAACACTAATCTAGATGACTCGAGTCTCAATCTAGATACATATTGAAAGTGGGAGCAATTAGCTAGAGTAGCTCCGTGCGAGCATTGTAGACATAGAAATTTGCAAAATACTTACGACTCACGAATGTGACGAGACCGTTGACTAAAATTATCTCACAAGCAAAACATGATCACAACTTAGTACTCTTTGGGTGTTAATCACATAGCGATGTGAACTAGATTATTGACTCTAGTAAACCCTTTGGGTGTTGGTCACATGTCGATGTGAACTATGGGTGTTAACCACATATAGTTGTGAACTATTGATGTTAAATCACATGGCGATGTGAACTAGATTATTGACTCTAGTGCAAGTGGGAGGCTGAAGGAAATATGCCCTAGAGGCAATAATAAAGTTATTATTTATTTCCTTATATCATGATAAATGTTTATTATTCATGCTAGAATTGTATTAACCGGAAACATAATACATGTGTGAATACATAGACAAGCAGATAGTCACTAGTATGCCTCTACTAGACTAGCTCATTAATCGAAGATGGTTATGTTTCCTAACCATAGACATGTGTTGTCATTTGATTAATGGGATCACATCATTAGGAGAATAATGTGATTGACATGACCCATTTCATTAGCTTAGCACTTGATCGTTTAGTATGTTGCTTATGCTTTCTTCATGACTTATACAAAGTTCCTGCAACTATGAGATTATGCAACTCCCGTTTACGGAGGAACACTTTGTGTGATACCAAGCGTCTAGCGTAAATGGGTGATTATAAAGGTACTCTACAGGTGTCTCCAAAAGTATATGTTGAGTTGTCATGAATCGAGATTAGGTTTTGTCACTCCGATTGTTGGAGAGGTATCTCGGGCCTTCTCGGTAATACACATCACATAAAGCCTTGCAAGCATTGCAACTAATGAGTTAGTTGTGAGATGATGTATTACGGAGCGAGTAAAGAGACTTACGGTAGCGAGATTGAACTAGGTATTGGATACCGGCGATCGAATCTCGGGTAAGTAACATACCGATGACAAAGGAACAACATTATGTCGTTATGCGGTTTGACCGATAAAGATCTTCGTAGAATATGTAGGAACCAATATGGGCATCCAGGTTCCGCTATTGGTTATTGACCAAGAATAGTTCTAGGTCATGTCTACATAGTTCTCGAACCCGTGGGTCCATGCGCAACAAGTTTCGATGGCGGTTATATTATGAGTTTATGAGTTTTGATGTACGAAGGAGTTAGTCCCGGATGAGATCGGGGACATGGCGAGAGTCTCGAAATGGTCGAGGCGTAAAGATCGATATATTGGACGACTATATTCGGAGTTCGGAAAGGTTCGAATGATTGGGTATTTTGGAGTCTGGGAGAGTTACAGGAATTCGCCGGGGGAAGTATTGGGCCTTATTGGGCCCTGCAGGGAAGAGAGGGCTGCCTAGGGCAGGCGCGCCCAAGGCCTAGTCCGGGTGGACTAGGGGAGGGCGCACCCTTCCTCCCTTCCCTTCCTACTCTCCTACTCCTACTAGGAAAGGAGAGTCCTACTCCCGGTGGGAGTAGGACTCCCCCTGTGCGCCCCCTCCTAGGCGGCCACCTCCTCCTTGCTCCTTTATATCACGGGGCAGGGGCACCCATGACACACAAGTTGATCTACGGATCGTTCCTTAGCCGTGTGCGGTGCCCCCTCCACCATATTCCACTTTGGTCATATCGTCGCGGGCTTAGGCGAAGCCCTGCGCGGTGGAGCATCATCATCGTCCTGCGCCGTCGTCTTGTGGAACTCATCCCGATGCTTTGCTGGATCGGGCCGGGGATCGTCATCGAGCTGAGCGTGTGCTGAACTTCGGAGGTGCCGTCGTTCGGTACTTGGATCGGTCGGATCGTGAAGGCGTATGACTACATCAACAGCGTTGTTATAGCGCTTCCGCTTTCGGTCTCACAGTGCGTGGACATACACTCTCCCCTCTCGTTCTGTGCCATCACCATGGTCTTGCGTGTGCGTGGGAAATTTTTGAAATTACTCGTTCCCCAACAAGTATGCCATTGTAGGGCAATGGGAAATCGGCAACGTCAAACGTGACCCTCTCAGTTCTGAAGTTGAGCTCGCTGCCAAATGTTACCGGCAACGTGATCTTCCCTTTGGGCTTGCTCCTTCCTAGGTTGATTCCTTGGAAAGTACCGGTCTCTTGAGTTGCTGTCGAGGATTTGAAGCTTACGGAGCCTTGTAGAGGAGATCAGGTTCAGGCCGGCCCGCCGTCAACCAACATCTTTGTGACCTTGAGGTTGCGGATAGTTGGTGATACCAACATCGGCAAGCACCCGACTGCGATGATGCGATCGGGGTGATCCTCAATGTCAAAGATGATGGGCGTCTGGACCACTTGAGAGGTTTGCGTGATTCTATGGATGGTTCTGCTGCATTAACCTCACGCATCCATTGCTTGAGTTGGCGGTCGCGGTATGCGAGAAGCACCACCGTCAATGCAAAGGACCTCCGTTGCCTTCGAAACTCTTGCTCGTCGGCTTCATCGTCTTCCATGTCTTCGT